>PVJI01007841.1:0-75032 GCA_004026765.1 Micronycteris hirsuta | reverse complement strand
GGGGAAGGCCCTTCCTTGTCTAATAGAACTGTATGCAGTGACAGAGAGACGCTCTTTCTTCTTCACTGTCCAGTGCAGCAGCCACCAGCCATATGGGGCTATCGAGCACTTGAACTGTGGCTAGTTGAGGGTGAGGAAATGAGTTTTTAATTGTAGGTTGCTTTAATTAAATTTAATGTTAAATAGCTACATGTGGCTCATGGTTACTATAGTGGACAGAACAGCTCTTAGTGGAAGCGGATCATGGGAGATGTTTTTGTGGATGGCAGGTCCCAGTTTTGTGTTAAAGGAACGTTGGGCTGGGGGTTTAATGCAGCCTGGAAGACCAGGAAGATGGAGCTGATTTTTTTCAGGTTGTGGAGTAGGACGTAAGAGAGTTTGGATGAGAGGAATTGCGGTGGAGAAAGAAACAAAGAGGGAGTTCTTCATCTGTGACATCATTTGGAACCCCTCAACCTGAGGAAATATTTTTCCATCTAATACATGGGCCAGATCTGTACCAGAAAAAACAAAGTCACAAGTGACCTTATTATAAAAGTGAATTCCATGACACGTTGTTACATTTTACCCTTAAATATCTAGTAATAAAAGCAACCATTGCCTGAAGCATCTTTCTACACATGACATACAGCTACCCATGGATTAAAAGAAAAATTAAATGGGGTTGCTGTCTTATTAAAAAAAGAAACCGATACTGTGTAAACTTGTGTGACTGAGCTCAATTAAATGCAGTTGACAGAAATGATATCAGATGAATAGAATGAACCTGTCGAGGCAGGGTCTGATCAGTGCCACGTGAGCCTGGGGTTGGTTAAGGACCAGCCTCTCTGCTAGCCGCATGACAGGCATGCGTGGGGCGACTCTCACGGAGCCCGAGTCCTCTCTCTTGGTGGTCACCTCACCCACAAGTCCGGTTCCTGCGGTGGTGGTGTTTGGTGAAGTCACACTGATCTGTTCTGATTCCCTCCGGCTCACTCATAGCTAGGATGCCTGGGCTTCTTTAGATTCCCTGAACTGCGCAGACTTGTTCACGGAGTGCTCATGCAGTACCGGTCGTGAGCTCAGTGTCAGGCTGGGCCTTGAGCATCAGGCAGGAGGAACAGAGGAACACAAGGCTTGGTTCTCCGCAGTGTGGTTTTTCTGATTCCTTGGTCTTTAACATTCCTCTCTCCATCACTCAAGCACTTGATAATCTCCTATAGACTCAGCTGTAGCCCAGGCACAGAGATTAAGAAAGAACATTCTGGAGCTAGGCCAGCTAGGTATATGTCAAGCTCATGGCCAGTACCTGGCATATAAAATACTAATTTTTTTTAAAGCAGGTGTATAGTGGAAAGGAGGAGGGCATTAGAGTGGGTGAAGCTGATCTGGGGAGGAACTTGGGCCAGGCAGCTGGGAAGTGTGTGCATTTGGGCCCAGTGCAGAGCCTCAGTCTCTCCATTTGAAAGGTGGAGTGATGGAATCTCATACAGTTCTTTTGAGGACTCAGTTACCTGGTATTTGTTAAGAACCTAACATGGGTCAGGCTTTGATAACCAGGGCTGCTCTGATGAACAAGTGAGTGAGGTTGCTGTGGGCCAGGGAAGGGTCTTGTGGGTGGTATGAATATCCTCAGGGTGAATGGTCAGCTTTAAAGCCAGCTTTGATTCATGTTAGGCATGATGTCATTAAAGCTGAATCACTTGGAGGAGCCCACTCGAACTCTAGTCTGGTCTGCCAGCAAGCCTATGGCCTGTCTCCATGAGCAGAGGCCTCTGGTGCTTGCTGAAGGGGCCCAGGCAGAAAAGCATCTTTGAACCATTAGATATGCCCTAGGATTGGCCTCTATGATCTGCCCTGACTGTGTGATCAGTTCCAGGGTCCTATGACACATATATCATGAGTGGGTGTCACTGTCTGAATGCTGGTGGCATGCTTGGGGCATTGCTGGGTACCAGGGTGTGGTAAGAGGGAAAAAACAACAACAAATAATTCTAGTCCAGGAGGTCACCAGCACGTGTTTTCCACCCTTCCTGCCCCTCTCCCTCCTGGTGACTTCTCCAGTCAGTTCCCTCAACAGACATGGTATGGATGCCTTTTCAACAGAAAAGAAATGGTTTCAGAATGGGTCAATTGGAAAATAATGCCAGGCAGCTGTGGACATGGGCTTTGGGTCAGTGGACATTGCATGCACTCAGCATGTACCTAGGCATGTACCTGCACTCACTTTCACCTGTTTGTTGGGAGCAGAAACGTGTGGGGTTCCAGTGACTTCCTTTTGTCCCCTTTACTCTCCAGCTGATGCTGGGCTTCTGTGGAACGAACGCATCCAGGCAGTCCTAGGGGCTGCTTCCCAAGAGGCTTGCTCCCATTCTGCTTGTTCCTGAAGCTCCTCTGATTTCTAGCCTGTATCTCCCTTTGCCATTATCACAATTCTTGTGTGATCCAGTCTCTATCCTTGCTCTTTAGAGATGGTCACTGAGTACCTTCTGTATGTCAGACACGTGACAGTCACGGGAGAGAGAATAGGCAACCAGACATACCCTGTCTTAGGAACCTCTTGAGTGAGGACAGAATCTAATAAGGCTCTCACATACCTTGGAGTGCTATGTGAAAAGTAGATATGGGCATGGGGCACAGCACAGGGTCCCAAGAAAACATTCCAAGCCAGAGGGTGGGTGGGTGGCCTGGGAAAGCTTCTCAGGTAGGAAGGGGGTGATATTCAAACTGAGGTCCCAAAAGTAGGTGATACAGAGCCTCGCAGGGCAGAAGGGAACGAATGGAGAGTGGGTACCTAGTGGAGGGAGCACGCAGAGTCCTAAAAGTGACCGGGAGGTGAAACTGGAAAGGAAAGCAGGAATTTCAAATGCATTCAGTGCTTTTCATCAGAATTCAACAATTTTTTTTCCCTCTAAAATGTAGCCAAAGCTAAAAAACATATATGGAAGGTAAATTTTACATTAAATAAGTCTCATCTTTTAAATTTTGAAGAAAACAAATTTGACTATTTGGGTCTGAGATTCATTGGTTTTGCCTTAACATACACCTGCCTATTCATTCAGTGTTGGCATTTCCCATAACAGGACAGACACTAATGGATTTTCTGTTTTGTTGTTTCAGCACTTCAGGGAGCATCTGGACAAACTTGTTGCCAAAGAAATCGGAATGCTGGATATAGCTCTGAATGAGGCCTTCAACATTCTCAGCGATGTAAGCTCCTCCTTGATTTGCCTTTCTCTTGTCCAGCAGAATAGATGTGATTATTTTTTTTAGTTGTGAACCAGCATCGTCATTAGCCTTGGCTGTCATTGGGCAGTATCCACGGGCACAGATGGGAGGATGAGGTGGCCAATTGTGAGGTCTATGGAAGCAGGTCTAGCCAGGGAGGCCACACCTGCCCCCTGCTGGGCAGAGTTGGTGGTGCCGTCTAGTCGGAGGACTCCACCCACCAGCCTAGCCGATGGATTCTGGGACCATGAGTGTCTCAACACCCGAACACCTTTTAATGCAGATTTCTTTTCACCTGAGAAACTCTCATTGTCTTTATAGAGTAGGTCCATTTTTCATTGTGGTGACACTGAATCCTTGAATGTGATGATGTTCCGAGGGTGAAAGGCTTCTTAGGGAGTGCTATACCTATCCTTCCCTCTCCTCCAGCCCCTTGGACATTCCCAAGAAACAGTGCCAGAGTCAAGGCTCCAATAGGTACTGCAGGAAAGAATTCTGCTCAACTCTCTGTTTTTCACACTTTGAACAAAGAATGGTTTTCCAGATAGCTTCTGTCAACATCCCACGAAATACCTAGGGAGTTCTGGGATGGTGATTCTTTACCTTGATTTCCAATTGTGTTAAGCTCGAACAACATGTGACTTTTGTGTTCTTGTTACTCTGAGAGGGTAGTAGGAAAAATAATGACTAGCTGTATCATGTATTTAATTAGTATGTATTGTGTGCTTTCATGTCAGGCACTGAGAATACCCCAGGGAACAGAATGGGGAAACTGTTTGCCTTAATGGACCTTACATTTTAGCGCAAAGGTCAGCAAATTTTGGTCCATGAGCCAAACCCAGCCTGTACCCTGTTTTTGCAAACAGTGCGTCATTGGAATGCAGCCATGCCCACCTGATTGTGTGCTGTCTATGGTTGCTTTTGTACTACATGGGCAGAGTTGATTAGTTGCACTGGAGACCACATAGTCTATAAAACCTAAAGTATTTACTATGTGGCCTTTTACAGAAGAAGTTGGCTGATCCCAGTTCTCGTGAGAAAAGACAGATGAGGTGAGCCTCCCTTTGAAGAACAATAGCACCATTGTGTCCGCATGTGGCTGCTTTATACATTGAGGCCAGGGAGGTTCTCTGTGATGAGGTGATCTTGCAATAGACCTGAAGGAACAGAGGGAACATCCCTGTGGATACTTCCAGCAAGAGGAACAGCAAATGCAAAGGCTCTGAGGCAGGGATGTTTGGCATATTTACACTACAGTGAGGAGACTAGTGTGACAAGAACAAAATGAAGAAGAGAGAGAGTATAAGGGAATGAGTGTGCGTGGTACCAGGAGCCAGGTCATGTGGAGCCCTATAGACTCTAGTGAGAACTTTGGCTCTCGCTCTGATTTGATGATTGGAATGGAAAGTCACTGGAGTCTGAGCAGAGAATGATGTGATCCAAGTTGGGTTTTAGCAGCATTTGGCTGGCTGCCGTGTTTAGCAGCAACAGTAGGAGGGCAAGGACAATAGCAGGAAGGCCATTACATTATCTGGGTGGCAGATAATGGTGGCTTGGACCAGGGAAGCAGCAGTTAAGATGTTAAGAAGCAGAAAAATAGCACTGTAGGTATTTCAAACAGCAGGAGTTTAATTCTGGGAATTGGTTGCACAGGGGATGGAAAAGCTGAGAAGCCAAGCAGGGAAGGAAAGAATCCACAAATTAATGCCAGCAGGAGACCTCTCCTCTCTGGGCGGCAGGGACAGCAGGAGGGTGGGACTCCATCAGAGTCTTCTCACTGTGGCCATCCAGATGGGAACAGAACCACGGAGGGGGCTGTCTCACTGGGATCACAGTGGGAAGAGCCTGTCCTGGGGAAACTCGTGCTGGGGAGGAGACTCAGTCGTTGCCAGAAAATGCCCATGCCCTGGAAGCTGAGGGAAAGGGAGAAATTGCTTAGAAACCTGGCTTCTCCCTTGTGTTCTCTAGTATTCTTCTTCAGATGACCCTTGTCAAAACTGCTGGGGACCTTGGGGAATGTAGTTTTTCAGGAAAGGGCATGAGGTGAAGCTGAGAGTAAGCAGGCACTAAATGGAGTGACTGCTATGTTGAGCTGTTGCAGGAGCTGGGAGACCAGCAGAGGTTCAGAGGCCTCGCTGCGCCAAGTCTCCAGGCAGCTCTGCGGCCAGTTCTGGTCAGGTTGTAGCATTCAGCCAACGCTGCATGGGGCGTGTGTGGTGGTCAGTTACTGTATTGTTCCCACTCTGCTACCCTGGCCTCTGAAGCCAAGGGTAGGATTTGATCCTAGACACCTGTTGGTACCTGAAAGGCCATTTAGGTCTCAGCCCTGAGCCAGTCACCACTGCAGAGGAGAGAAAAATAAGAAGGAAAGGTGCCGCGGCAGCTTCTTCAATGTGAATCTGAGGCCATCCCATCTCACCAGCTCCAAGGGCTGTCCCCTATAGAGAATTAACATTTATGCAAGCCTCAGTGTTTAGGGCAGCACATTTCTGTTGACAGCTTATCAATAATTTAGGAAAATACCTGGCCAGAACAACGGGCCAAGCTACAACTTTAAATTCTCTGAATAGATGCCTGCTCATGGCTTGGAGAGAGACGCGTCCATTTCATCTCTTGCCATTGGACTTTTTTGGGGGTGGGGAGTGACATTGGGTAATAAAATTATATAGGTTTCAAGTGTCCTATAACACATCATCTGGATATTGTACTGTGTGTTCACCACCCCAAGTCAGGTCTCCTTCCATCACATTTACCCTCCCTTTACCCTCTTCTACCTGCCTCTGGTAATCAACATGCTGTTGTCTGTGTCTATGAGTTTCTTCTTTATTTACTTTTGTTTTTATTTTTACTTTTTCTTAACCCCTTTACCATTGGATTTTTAAAAAGCTAAGAACTTTGAAAAAAAAAAGAGATGGCTAATCTCTCATGAAAATGAAGCTCTAGCTATTTTCACTTCACCAATGTGATCTTTACATGATATATTTCTCTTGCTGTGTATTATGCCTGCCTTTGCAAGCCAATATGAAATAAAAAGTTATTTCTTAAACATACAAACATATAGTCTCTCTCTCTCTCATGCACACACACACTTGAAGTTGTGATTGTGGCTGGAACACAGAATGGTTCAGAGATTACTATAACTAAATGAAGTTACTTCTGTTTTGCAATTACCTGCATTTCAGTTTCAGTATTTGCCCAGATGACTTAAAAGCTTACAGTGACTGTACAAACAGCTGTGGAAGGAGCAGTCAAACGAACTTCTAAGGCCCTTCTGGCTATTGATCTCTGCTGCATCCACTCGATCCTACAAGAACACAGAGCCGGTTTGCTATAGTAGTTAGCATCTACCTTGTCATGTGACAGCTGCAATGATCTTTTTTGGCGATGAATATGATCTTTGCAGTGATTACCTTTTAAAAATTTTTCTTAGCCAATTAAATAAAATTCAGTGACATTTCAAAGACTGTTAATCACAACCAAATGCTTTAAATGTCAGGAGGCATTGAAATTTTCTCTGCTAACTGATGAATCACTGAGCTAATTGTAGTGCATCATCAGACCCTTGTCATTGTTATTATTATGGAAAACACTTTCATCACTCTCGCTATTCAATAAAAAAAGTTCCAGGCAATATGAAGAGAAGAGATATTACTCATCAAAGCATTTGAATTTAATTGCATTCTCCAAAATTCTCCAACAGCAGATTGCTGCAGAGAATACGAAGGACTCAGCCAGAGAGGAAAGTGATGTTTTTAAATAAACAGCTCTGGGCAGTGACTTCTTCTAGCCTGCATTATTCATATATCTTCATTTCCCACTCTTTCTCGCCTTCTTTTTTTTGGTGGGGGAGTTTTATCAGGATGTTTTCAAATGAGTTTCATGAACAACATCCCCAGGCTGTCCTGATTTTTTTCCCTTCTGCAGACTCTGGGACCTGAAACACAGATCGCCTTTATTCAGTGACCTGCTACTGGGTTTGTTTAGTGACTTGAAGGCTGTGTTGAATACAGGCTTCCCCAGACCTCTCCAGAACAGCCTGTTGATGAGACAGGGTTACAGGCTGTTTCTTCGTACTGCAATAAGCAAACAAAATGCACTCTGATGATAGACTCTTAGTGGTGTCTCAGCATGGAAAAGACCATGTCGTTTATTGAGACTGTGAAGTCCAATTGAAGATGGGTCTTTCCGGGTGGAGGAGAGAGAAGAGTCTTGGTTAAGACCAGATGAGAATCCTAATATTATTCTGCAGGGTTGGTGGATGCAGCAAGGGGAAGACTTTGAAGAGAGAGTTCGAAGAGTCTTAGGGTCCGAATTGTCCTTTGATGCTTTTTGTTGAAGAGTGGACAGATCTCTTAGGAAGTTCCTGGAATAAGCAATAACGTTATTTGCAATTTATTTTTATCTTCCTCATCCAGAGTTTTCTGGAATATTTTTATGTCAATAAAGACAGTAGAATGGTAGTGATGTGAACAGATCTGTAGTGTGATGGCTTTCATTGTCAGGTACTCCCACCTACTAATTCGTGTCATGGGTCATGTCTGCTCATTAGTTCAAGGACACCTGTCTAGCCTGAGTTTCAGGAGTGGCTGCTAGAGCCAAGACTTAAGCAAGTGCTTAGGGCACAGAATTTAAGGAGCTTTCCCTTACTCTCAGGGAGTAGCCCTGGTGACTGTCAAGTGACCCTGGGGCCCTGGAAAGGTTGGAGAAAAGGAACGAGAAGAAAATGAACACTTGTGGAGTGCTACCATGTATCCCTATCTGCTCGAGGACCTTATTGTGAGGCTGTAGGGTGTGCTGAATCTGGGAGTAGATTCTGCAGCTGGACTGCCTGGGTTCAAATCTCAGCTATAGGAGATAGCACCTGTGTGACCTTGAACAAGTTAGCTAATCTCCCTGTGCTTCAGTTTCCCAATGTGTAAAATGGGGATAATGATAGTACCTACTTCAGAAGCTAATAACGTTTAAATTTATACTTTTAGCCCAGCATATAGTGAAATTTAAGCTGTGTTGTAACAACCACGTAAGCATGGTATTCCCATCTTATAAGAAAAGGACACTTACCCCAGGCTGGGATGGTGTTACATGCTTTTCACTATGCCTGTTTTGAGTTGGCTTTGCTCTGTCCCAGTGTGGCCAAAAGGAAATTTATTTCTTCCATTTATGCGTCTATCCATCCACCCATCCACCCATCCACCCATCCACCCATCCACCCATCCATCCATCCATCCATCCATCCATCCATCCATCCATCCAGTTAAGTATAGTCTCCTTTCAAATTACTGCAACTTCAAACTCCACATTAGAATTCTAAGTGCATAGAGAATTGGAGACTAGGCATTAAACTTCAACTTGAATGTTTATGAGGTCTTTGGTTCACCAGGAGCCAGTGGCAAATTCAAAAGCAGCTTCTCTCCTTTGCCAGTTTCCTAGTCCGCAGTTTGGGTGTGCTGGCGCACTCCCACTCAGAGCCATTGGACGTGCCCTTCCCACAGACACTCACCTCCTTCAGGGACTACTCACATGTCACCTGCTCAGTGAGGTCTTCCCTGACTGTTTTTTCTAAAGTTACCCCCTCCCCATTTCCTATCCCGTTTCTCTGCTTTTTCTTTCCTCTTAGCATCACCACGCTCAAACATACAACATAATTTACTTACTTACTTCATTTTTATGTTTCCCCAAATAAAATACAAATTACATGAGAGAAGGGGTTTTTGTATGTTATATTTTCAGCACTGTTTGGGCTTTCAATAAATAACTCTTGAATAAGAGAATAAACTTTATAGATGATAATGGATGGAGTTTCACTTCTGAAGGTTAATGTCTTCTCGTGTGTTTCCCCTGCCTTGGCATCATCATGTAATTGGAGGTTTTTTCAAGAACATGGTGTTGCTTTGAATTGCAGCATTAATAACATTAATTAAGGGGATTCTTCACACGACTCTCTGGCAAGTGCAGTCGGTCACCCTAGCCTACCCCTCACAAAAGCTGGGATTTTTGAAAATGTTATGTAAAATTGAAAGCTGAAGAAATTTAGGGTTTTGTACACCAGTGGGCACAAACTTGGAATTTCAGTATGCTGCACATACTATCGTACATAAACTAATACAAAATGTTACATTCTAACAAATACAGATTTAAAACAAAATCCTAAAAAAGGGTGCTTACACTTCTAACCTGAATTGTCATGTTCCCGACTTTACTTTCTATGTGTCCACAACCCCCTTGATTTTATTATATATCAGGACATTAGACGCATTCAAACCAGACTCAGATTTTGAAAGGGATGTTGCCTGGTACACAGTCTGCTGCCCAAGTAATGTGTTTCTGTAAGGTTATTGGGCCAGCTCCTCTGGGTTTGTGTTCTAAAGTGCTGGCCACACTTGAAGATGGGCAAGGTATGTGTGCTAGAATCTCACTTCCCACTTCATGTGTGTTTTCCAGAAATCCCTTGTGCAGTCTGTGTTTTGTTCCAAGTTATCAGTAAATTTGGTGACCATGCGAGGGGAAAGGCTGAGAGTGTAGGCTCTATGTTGCTGGTGCACATGACCTCTCCTTCTGTGTGGCTTCCAAAGCCCAAGACCTCATGCCTCTAAAGTCTCATGGACACACAGAATTCCCTGGTGGGTTTTTTATTTTGCACTTATTTCTTCCCACAGTTCAACCACACAGGACAAGGAAGCATCTGCAGCCAGGCCATCATGCTCATCACCGACGGGGCCGTGGACACCTATGACACAATCTTTGCGAAATACAATTGGCCAGAGCGAAAGGTAAGTGGATGCAGCTGCTGGTCATGTGGTGCAGTCCACGGAGAGTCTTCGTTGTGTTGAAGCCTCCAGGTTGTTGATGGATAAGTGCCCCATGTAGATTTAATCTCATCATAACCTATGGTCTTTCAGCCTTGGAATTTTTTGTTCACTAAAACACAGCTATGCTTTCCTTTTTCTCAAAATGAAACATTTTTGGAGGAGAGAGGAAACCTGTAAAGACGTGTTCAATGTGTTCGATCAGCCTGGTGGCCCTGAAGCCACCTCCTGTGTTTCTGTGTTTCCACAGTTCCTTCCTGAGCCCTCGTTCCCCCAGGCTGCCCATCCCCACCCCTCCAGCACTGTTTCCCACCCGTGTCAAAGTCTGTTCTCCATTCTAATGACTGTTTTCCAGGCTGACATTTATTTATTGGATGAACCTATGTGTTAGGGTATCAATAATGGATATTAATATTTTTGGTGCCTTTTGAGGGTCTTAACCCAGAGATTCCTCAAGCTATTAGCCATTTGGAATTCCTTGGGGAGAGCTCTTAATTCATGGATACGTGGACCCTACTCTAAGCCTACAGAAGCAAAGTCTCTGAGGATACGGCCTGGTAATCATGTTTTTCATAAAATAAATTCTTCAAACGGTCACTAATTTGCAGATGGGCAGTTGGTGACCACTATCTTACTTAGATAGTTGAATTTCATCAGGAAAAGGAGGTCAGTCAGACAGGGTGCTGACCCAGGGTATCACAAAGCTGCTTGCCTATCCCGTGGGCAATGGCACCATCCTGACTGTCTCTATAGGTGTGGAAGACCTTCTAGAACAAGTTCATCCTGCTTTTTATACTTTGAATATTTAATTTCTGGTAATTGAATTAACTATACACACTGGGAAAAAAGAAACAGAAGACAAATCACAATTATGCTCTCAGCTATATGCAGAGAGCATGCACCTTCGAGGGAGTGCACACCCTCAAGGGAACGTGCGGTGTCGTTCCATGTTCCCTCCCTCGTTCTTGGTTCACATGTGTAGTCATCTTACTTCACCAAGTGTGAGTTTAGTTGTTAAAGACACTTACCTTCTGTACACGGACGCCAACTTCTTCCCCTGAGGCTCACCCTGAGACACAGCCATCGCTTCTGAGGCTGGAAGGGAAACTAGTTGGGCTGGGCTCACTGAGAGAGTGTAGGACTCCGACATGGCAGCTGTCTGAGGCATCTAGTAATAAATATGGCTGAATGCAACTCCCACAATAAGCACTGACTTTAGAATTCAATTCTGAATAAGACGGATGTTCACTGTTGGACAAGGTGATTTCACATGCTATCTTTCAGGTGATGATTTCCAGGGACAGGTAGAGGCCAGAGTTCATTCCTGATAAATGTATACATTGTGAAGGGAGGATCATACATGCTTGCAGCATGCAACACAGTTCTGGGTACATGGCTGGTACACAATGTACAGCCCCGAGGGGTGGCTGAGTGACTGAGGGGCTGGGAGGGAGGCCATGGCACCAGTGAATGTAGGTAGGGTCATGGGTATTTCTCACAGCATGTTCAATGATATTTTGAATTACTTAGGACCATCTTAAATAAAAGAAGGTGAAGGAGCCTTTTAATAAGCAGTTCCATTAACACCAAATGTGTTGTCATATTAGTCTCATGCTCAGAATCACATGAATCCCTTCCACTTGGTGATACTTGATGCAGAGCAGTTGCCCAGGAATATTTGTATTTAAACATTATGGCATTTACAGGGAGAGGCATAGGATGAGGGCTGCAAAGTCATAATTCTTCAGACAAAATACAAATTTCAACGTATCTTTCCAAAGGAACAATATTGACTTTACGCCAGGTGCTTCCTTGGATTAATTGGAACCAGGGTCCTGGAAATTTCAACATTGTGCAAAAACAGTTTCCTCTACTTAAAAAGTACTATCAAGCAGAAGCAGATTTCTTTCTGTATGTAGCAAGAGGGTCTTTTTCTATGATTAAAAATTAATAACATGCCCTGACTGGTGTGACTCAGCTTGTTGGGCATCGTTTTGCAAAGCAAAAAGTTCAGTCGCCAGTCAGGGCACATGCCTAGGTGGTGGGTTCAGTCCCAAGTCTGGGCACGTATGAAAGGCAACCGATTGATGTTTCTCTCTTACATCAATGTTTCTCTCCCTTTCTTTCTTCCTCCCTTCCCCTCTCGCTAAAATTAAATAAATAAAATCTTTTAAAAATTAATAGCAGGATACCTTTCCTTTCTGCTCCATTCTAGAGAGTTCCATGACATTCATATACATATACTTATATACATATACATATACGTATAAACATACATATACATATTCTCTTCATGCTGGCTTCTCTGTGAGGGTTCAGGTAATAAATGTACATAAAACCCCCGTGTGATTTAACCCTGGTTAAAGTAAGATGATGTGCAATGTCTAAGCAATCATCTTTCTCTGTTCTTTTGAACATTAGATATTTAATAGAGCATTGTGTCATGCTGTAGATGGTAATCTTCTAGATTATAGAAACAGAAATGAAGTCAGGAGAAGGAAAAATTATTTGATGGCTAGACCTGAATCCCATAGGCAGCCTTTCTCAGACTTGAGGGAGCATCAGAACCATTGTGAGGTGCGTTCCAACTAGCATTGCTTACTCATCTCCAGTGTTCCTGATTCAGTAGGGCTATGCGGCACCTGGGAATGTGCATTTCCAGCAAGTTCCCAGGTGATGCATTTGCTGTGGGTGAAGAGCCGCACTGGGGAACCAATGTCATGAGACAGAGCCTGTGGTGTTTAGTTACTCTGAGGGCACTGCCACTTTTGCTTCCCTCTGTGACAAGGACACATTCCCTCGCCAAATCCAGTGCCTAGGTATATGCTTCCTGGCCAATATTTTGTTTAAAATATTGCCAGTTACTGGTCATCATTTAAAAATCTGGCTATAGTATATAAAATGTTAAAGTTTTAGTTTTTCTTATAAATGGATACACTTAATATTTTGGAGCCAGCATTCTCATATGACCAAAAAATGACTGGAACTGTGAAATGTCTGCCTCCTTAGACAGCAAATGCATGCCCTGTTTGACCATGACCTTCACCACTCTGCCATTGCCTCAAAGCCTCTTCACTCATATACTTAACATGCCACAGGTATGCCATTCTGGATTAATAGGTGTGGAATAACAGGTGCTGTTTCAAAGGTGTGGCTTATATTACCCATCCTTTGGGGATTTGGTCCTTTCTCTTGGGTCTGCCCTCAGCTTTCCCTTTTCTCCTCCAGTCAGAAGCCATCTTTTCTTTGCCTGAACCCTAAACTTTAGAGTCTCTCAGAATTGCCATAAGGGAAACATAGCTTTATATCCAGTACTATAATTGCTTCTGGACCTACTCTTCATTGGTTTGGTGAGTCCTTGGAGACAGATTGTATATCTCTGAACAGTCCCACCACCATGCACCATATCCCAGCCCTGCTGAGTATGGCATAGACACCCTGGGAGAGTATCCTGATTCCTGCCCCCTGGTGTTAATACCCTGTGTAGTCTCCTCACTTTGAGTGTGGTGCGGCCTCTGATTTGCTTCTACCAATAAAAAATATGGTAAAGGTGAGGGAGCTTTGCAGATGTAATCAAGGTCTCAAGTCCATTGATTTGATCTAATCAAAAGGGATATTATGATGGGTGGGCCTTATTTAATTGAAAACCCACAAAAGAGGGACTGACACCCCCTGAGTGCAGAGAGACTCTTCTTGCCAATTTGATGAAGTGGCTATCTGGAGAAGCCTTTGTGACAAGGACAGGAGAGCAGGCTCTAAGGCCTGGGGGCATCCTCGGGCCAACAGTCAGCAAAAAGGTGGGCTCTCAGTCTTATAGCCACAAAGAGATGAATCCTGCTATCCATCCGAATGACCTTAGCGGCAAAGTCTCCTTAGTCTGACTTCCAGGTGAAACACAGCCCAGTCAGCACCTTGATTGCAGCCTTGTGAGACCATGAAGAGAAGAGCCAGCTAAGCTGTGTCCAGACTCCAGACCCAAAGAAACTAAGATAACAAATGTGTGTTGAGTTAAGCCACTCCATTTTTGGTAACTTGTTATGCAGCAAAAGAAGCAAGGAAAAGAGAGAAAGGAAAAACAATCACTTATACAGCAATACTATAAAACATCCTCAGACCAAGCGGCTTAAAATAACAATTTATTGCTGTAATTCTTGCAGTTCTGTAGTTTAACTGTGTGGTGATTCTGCCCCACATGGTGTTAGGTGGGGTCTCTAGGTAATCTGCATGCAGATGGGAGCTTGGCTGCGCTGCCTCGATCCCCCTCACCACAGTCTCTCTCTCCACGTGGTATCTGATCTTCCGGGGACACACTGTAAGTTTTCTCTCCTCAGTACAGTAATTAGACTTCCTCACAGTGTGGCAACTGGGTTCCCTGAAGGGGAAAGGAGGAGGAAGTAGGGAGCAGGACAGGGGAGCATTGCAGGTATCATTTTTAAAATCTATCTACCATCTAACCAGGGCTTTGCTAAGGCAACTGATTAATAAATCACTTTTCAATGAGTAGGAAGAAGAAATGCATTATTGGTGATTTAACTATGGGTCTCTGAAGGCAGCAATTGCCTATGCAATGTGTCCCTTGCCAGCATTTTATTTCTGACTGCAGAAATGAAGAGCTATTTATTCATTTATTGGATGCCATTTACTTTTGCCTGATATCTATTGACTTGTGGCTTCACAGCAGCGTTTACACACTTGGAATAAAATATGAACTTCTCAACGTGAAAGAGTCTCATTCCAGGATCTGCCCAAGAAATAAAGCTGCCTACATTTAAATTAGAAAAAACGGCCCTACCTGCCACCTATGTAGTTGCTCTTCCAAGTGAACTAAAGGAAATTCTCATGGAATTATTTACCATTACTTCCCCTGATGACAAGGCAGAGTGGATACTAAGAAATGGTAAGCAAGTAACTTAAAGGAAGGGTTGCAAACTATGGCCCATGGGCCAAATCTGTTCCATTGCATACTTTGTGTAGCCTATGAACTCCAAATGAATGATTTTTCACATTTTTAAATGGTCAAAAAACAATAAAAAAACAAGGATAATAATATTTCATTACATGTGAAAATTATATACAGTACAAATCTTACTGTCCATAAAGTATGGCTGCAACACAGCCATACCCATTTGTTTATATGTAGTCTACTGTTGAACAGTTGTGACTGAGACCCTGTGGCCCACAAAGCCTGAAATATTCACTAGCTGGCTCTTTAAGAACATGTTTGCCAACCACTGATCTAAAGGAGTTGACTAGTGTGCTGTTGAAAGTCATTGAGATGCCCCTGGAATTTTATGCATTGGCTGAAATAAAAATGGTGAGGGCAGTTTCTTCCTATGTTTCCATTGCTTTTTCTACTTGAATATCTACAATAGCCATATTATAAATGATGGAAAGGGTGGAGACTTGGTGGCAAATACCTCTCTTTATGCTGTAGGTATGTCTCCTTGATGTGTGGACCTACACTTTCAGCTTTTTGAGTCCTTTCTGTCCTCCCCCCTCTCCTTCAGCACTGCCCTCAGGGCTGCGGTGACAGACTGCTCAGAAGGAAAGCAAGCTGCAAGCAGAAGGAAAGCAAGCTGCAGCCAGTGCCCGGAATGTTGCATCTTCATGAACATTGGCCCTGACTACCCCTGGAACCCTGTTTTATAGTGACATGGCCTATGGCAGAGGGTCACAGCTTTTAGGTTGCTGGAGTAACAGGAACTCGCAGAGAACCCAGTTTCCTCTTTGCCAATACCTAGGAAAGCAGAGACTCCCTGAACCCAAATAAAATGGGACCCTTGGAACCTCCATCATGGTGGGGCCAGAATTGACCTACTTCTGGGTTCATAACTCTATTTTAGTTCGGGTCACACAATGCCCCTTCTGTACCTGTTAGATGCCCTGTACTATCTATCCTTCACGTGGGTGTGTGACAAGAAGTGTGGGCAGCACTAACATGCTCAGTATCTGTCCCTGCACCAGCACTTCCCTTAACCAGGGAATGCTTTCAACTGGTGTTCTATACCTAAATAGATAAAACAAGCTAAAGAGAGCTATTCTTATGGAGTGCTGAATGGCAGGCGCTGTTCTAAATGCTTCATGTATATTTGCTCAGAAAACCCACCAGGGGGTGCTACTATTATCTACTTTTACATAAATGAGGAAACTGAGGAAGCAAGAGGCTACATAACTGATTCATAGCTTCATAACTAGCGTTTGGTGGATCTCAAATGGCAGCCCAGCTGTCGACTGCTAGGGCTGTGCCCTTAGCCAGGTTACAGATGTCTGGAGGGCAAAAGCAAGACAAAGTGGCCTTAAGTCCGAGAAAGAGCTGTCATCCCCGTCATATTGTCACCCAGTCAATAAATTCATTTCCTTGACCTTCCCATCTCAAAGTGCGTGAGGGTCTGTGGAATGTCAGAGATTTGGGGATCTCAGGACCCATTGGAACTGCAGGTACTGTGTGGCCTCTGGAAGAGGCGTCTAGGGGTCACCAAGTGATTTCCTTCTTCTAAGAGGACAGGGGACTTCAGAGATGAATTCTCTCTCAGCTCTCTGTGCTCTGTGTTTCCGGTTACCCTAGAGCAACAGCAAGGTCTGTGACTGTGAGGCGCTTGAAAGACAACCAGGGCTCCAGGCCCTTGGAGGACCCGTGGAGGCCTGGGGAGGACGGCAAGGACCAGTGAGGCAAAAGCAGCTCTTGATCTGGAGACAAAGGGAAGCCTTTGATCGCAGAATCTTTTGGGGGCCTGGCTTTGGAGTACTTTTGGAAACACTGTTGGGAATCACTGTCCTTTGAGCTGAGGTCACATGGATCTCCAAGAGGGAGCACTCTTGGGGCTTTTGCCCCAGGCCTCCCTCCCTTGGCATCACTTGGAAGCTAAAGCCTCAAGCACACCAAGTCCTAGAGGCCTGGAAGTGTGGAAAGGTTCTGCTAATTCCTCTCTCTTCCTCTTTCCACGGGACGTGGGCCATTTGGGAAACAGAGTTTCTGAGCTAGCACTTATTCTCTTAAGAACCTAACCCTTAAAGAATCTTAAGCAATTTGCAAGGAAGTTTTTCTTTTTTCTTGCCTAAATCACATTGTTTCCATTTCTGACTTTCAAGTTAATATTTGTCATAATATTGTATATCCATTTACTTTTATTGGTATTGAGATGGCTATCAATTATTTACCATTATGAGTATCAGTGTGATATATATGCTTATATATAACTCATTGTGTATAACTTTGATTAGTTCCTTAGGGTTACAATATTTTTTAAATATTATTTTTTAATTATAGTTGGCATTCAATATTATTTTATATTAGTTTCAGGTGTACAGCCTAGTGTTTAGACAATATATAATTTACAAAGTGACCCCCCAATAATTCAAGTACCCACCTGGCACCATACATAGTTATTACAATATTATTGACCACATTCCCTATGTTGTAATTTACATCCCTGTGACTATTTTGTAACTATTAATTTGTACTTCTTAATCCTTTTACCTTTTTCACCCAGTCCCCCAACTCCCTCCCCTCTGGCAACCACCAGTCTCTTCTCTGTATCTATGAGTCTGTTTCAGTTTTGTTCATTTATTTTGTTCCTTAGATTCCATGATAAGTGAAATTAAATGCTATTGGTCTTTCGCTGTTACCTCACACTGGTCAGAATGGCCATCATCAATAAATCAACAAACAACAAGTGCTGGTGAGAGTATAAAGAAAAGGGAACCTTGTGCACTGTTGGTGGGAATGCAGACTGCTGCAGCCACTGTGGAAAACAGGATGGAGGTTTCTCAAAAAAATAAAAGTGGATCTGCCTTACTACCCAGAGATTTCACTTCTGGGTGTATATCTGAAGAAATCCAAAATACTAATTTGAAAGAATATATGCACCCCTATGATCATTGCAGCATTATTTACAATAGCCAAGATATGGAAGCAGCCCAAGTGCCCATCAGTAGGCGAGTAGATAAAGAAGTGGCACATATGTATGATGGAATACTACTTGGCTATAAAAAGAATGAAATCTTGCCATTTGCTAGAACATGAATGAACTTAGAGGGTATGCAAAGTAAAATAATTCAGATTTTCAAATGATTTTACAAAGCATTTCCTTTGCCTTCCTTTGACCCTGTTGAGAGAAGAAGGGATTTACCCAAGACCAAAGGCCCCTGGGGGAGGTGTTAAGATCACACTGCTCATAGAAGAGGGGTTTCCAAATGTCTTCCCATCACACCCCACCTCCACTATGGCTCTGTCTGTACGTCATCCCATAGGAGCAAATTAGCATGGAGGCTTGAGGGTGGCAGGGGCTGTTTAAAGAGGAAGTGGATGGAAGGAAGTAGCTATATGGGGTAATTCATTCATTCAGAACACTTTTATTGGGGGCCCACTTGTCCCAGGTTATTGTACCAGAGCCCAGGAGTATGGGGCTGACATGGCAGCTCAAGGAGCTCCCAGAGAGCAGAGAGCAGATCACAGCTAACAGGTAAAAAGACCAGCTGATCATAAACCATGGTAAATCTTCTGAAGGAGACAAGCAAGGGCCAGAGACAGAGAATGGGGCGGCCGAGGGAAGCCTCTCTGATGCGAGGACATGGAAGTGAAAAGAGCAGAGGAGAGAGGCAGAGGTGATGGCCTGTTCAAAGGCCCAAGATGGAGAAGTTGGGTGTGTGTGAGGGGTTGGGGGAAGAGCAGGTGGCTGCAATGGTTAGTGTAGGGAAATGTCGTGGGGGAGGCTGGCAGGACAGGCAGGGGCTAGCTCCCCTGGCCTTTAATGGGCACAGTAAGGACTTGACATTGTGATCCAAGGGTAGTGGGGAGCCATGGGAGGTTCTTGAACAGGGAGAAGCATGAGCTGATTGTTTTTAGAAGTTCTTTCTGACTATTGTGTGGGGAATCAGGCTACGAGGCATGGTCCTAGGCTATGTATGCAGTTCGGGTGTCAATGTTCCTCATCAAAACTGATTGCAATTGGCTGGGGGTTAGGGTTAGTTTTTTTTCTTCTTCTTCCTGTGGATGCTCCAAGATGGTCATGTTTCTTACTGTGATTTACTTCAAGGCTCAGCTGGTGGTTACACTTCTCTGTCCTCTCCCTCCCTGACTAAGATCACATTTTGGTTTGAAAGTTTTGGATGAGTTTGTGTCATTGCTGTATTTTTTCCAGGGTGATAAATCCTAAAGCTGTCTCAGGAAAATAGCAGGAACATTCATTTCTCGTGGTCAGTCAACGGTATGACAGGAAACCCCTCACCACCGAAGGGAGAGTCGAAATGGTTCACTGTCTCCTAGTTTATTTTTAATTACTTCTGCTGGTATTAGACATCTTGCAACTCCAGCATGAACACGATGAGACAAGTTAGGAACGAGGCCCACTGGTGCGTGGCTGCTGCCGGACACGGAAAGATTGGTTCGTGTCAGAGGCTCAAGACAGCCTCAGTGGCACCTCCCCCGCACCCGTGCACCGCTGTCTGCAGAAAGCACGTGGGGACAGTGCTCATTCCTAAGTGACCCCCACCATCATTCAATGGATATCAAAAGCTGCCCTACAAGGAAGACCCCACCAGACCCAGCCCCCATGCTGGGCACAGAGTCAAGCACTTGACTTGCTTCCTCTCATTTAATTCTTAGCTCTGTCCTATGGCCTATGGATAGACACTCCTATTGCCATTCTCTTCTTACACACGAGGGAGCTCAGGCTCAGGGAGATTGTCACTTGCTGGGGGCTCTGATCCTTTGCCACATCAGACTGCCTCCACACCTGTGCTCTCACACCAGGGGGCAGCCAATGTTAGTGGACTTGTAAAAAGTGTCCCCTGAGTTCCATTATCTGCAGATGCAGCCCCAGAATTGGCATTTTGATAGGTGACTCATGACCACACTTTGTGAATTTTGAGGATTTCCGTGCCCCCTCCATGGCCCTGCGGGTGAAGACTATTTGTCTCAGTGGAAGCACTCTGAGAAATGCCACTGGGAACAGTTATGTCACCACTGGGTCAGGCAGCATCCAGACAGGGGCAGAAACCCACCAGTTATTTTAATGAGAGAACTTAATGTGAAGAATTGTTAACCAGAAAGGGCAAAAACAGAAGTCTAGGGTATCAAGGAAGTAGCAACGTTAGGAAACGGCTGCCTCCCCTGTGGCTGGTGGCGGAGGTGGTGAGGGAGGGGGCAGGGAGGAGAGGCTGTTAAAATTCGGAAGCTAAGAGAAGAGGACTTGGGGGGCTGGGACCCAGACCTCTGAGGAGGGTGCCCTGGCCGGAAGGAGCTGGGGTCTCTGAGCCCAGAGCAGGGTCCTGTGGGGCTGGGACCCCCCAGCATCTGAGAGGGGTGCTGGGGTCTCTGAAGGGAATGAGTGCTGGGAAAAGTACAAAGTGAATTTGTTCACTGCTACCGGAATGAACTTTCCCTGCTGGGGGAGAGCCTTGCTGGAGTGGTGACATTGGGAACCGGAGATGCACACCTGAGGAAGCAAGTCCCTCCCCTTTCCTCCATCCCTGCAGCCTCCCCCTACTGACCCTATGGGCAGAGCCCAGCCTGAAGCAGCTGGCAGAGCAGGAGTGAGGTTACAGAACCCCAGGCCCAGCCTGGACCTGGTGCTAAGGCGCAGTAGCTTATTAACGGCATACCCCACCATAATTGGAAGCTTGCCAAATAGGTTCAGCGCTATTTGCAGGCTAATGACATGTCAAGTTCTTATTTCTTGGGGTTTTATTTCTCTTGGACTGTTGAGTAGGGCTCTTGGGGATTGGGTGGGGACAGGGAGGCAGTGCTGCCCCCTAGAAAGAGGGCGGTGTCTAGATGCTAACAAATCTGTTCCTCCTTTTGTTAAAGGGGCTCATTGTACACCCCTTGTGGTTGTGTTCTGAATTAAAGCCGGTGATGTGCTACCACGCGGAGCTCTGGGCACTGAGTGGGCGGAGCCCACAGCGCTGTAGTGTCAGCATTGTTGCCACGATTGCCCACCACTCTTGTCCTTAGAACTGTTTTATTCGGCTGTTACAGTAAAAATGCAGTGGTACCAAGGCTGAATTCAGGACAATGGAGCAATATTTTTTCAGATGTGGAAAATAGAAAGTACTTTTTAATCCCTAAATCTAGATTTGTCTTATGCGGTGTCTTAGTTGACTAATAAGAAGATTAAAGCATTCATCTGCATTTTAAAATCATTTCTAGGCCTTGCCTGTTACTTGTTTCATGAATAGATATATGTGCAGTGTCCTTCATAGTTAAATTTCGAGCACCTATCAATGTACTGAGGTCTATTTGATCGTTCAATATCATTAATTAATGATACAAAAGAGCTAGTGTTTCTCAATTCAGACAAACAGCCTATGTGTATTAGTGAAACATACAAAGGAGATTTTTGAAAGGTGGTGTTGCTTTTCTATTAGGCATCCTTTTCTAGCATGGCGGTCAAGGCTCAGCCTGCTGGGGTAGGTGTCCAGACTTTACCATTCTGAGCTGTTGGCTTTGGGCAAGTGACTGAATCTCCTTGTGCTTAGTTTCCTCATCTAGGAAATGGGTGGAGAGAGGTGAAGACAAGAACCAGGCTGCCCTCCCAGGCATGTTGTGAGGGGGTGGCAGGTGAGCAGTGCCGAGTGTATCGAGTCCTTTGGGACAGCAAGTGCTCAGTGAATACTGGTGATGGAGAAGAGATTGCAGTCTGCGGGATCCTGGGCCAGGCTCGGCAGTGTGCCCATGCAGAGGTCCTGGGCAGCCTGTGCTGCTGTGAAACTGAAGGGGGTACAACTTGGATGGTACGTTTGGGAACACAGGTGGCTGGTTGAATGGATTTGGAAGCACTCAATCCTTTTTTTTTTCCCCAAATATCATCTTAAAATAGATTTATTTATTTGTATCTTTATTTTGGTGGTTAACTTTTATTATTTATATTTTTACTGAGGTACTATTGATTAATAACATTATATGTTTCAGGTCTACAACATTATAATTCTATATCTGTAAATATGATAGCATCTCACCACCAAAAGTCTAGTTTCTATCTGTCACCATATGTTTGACCCCATTTACCCATTTTGCACCCCCTCCCCACATGTACAGACAGTCTGGAAGCCAACTGTGTTCCCCCAACCAATGCCACTCTCACACCTGCATAGAAATTGTGATAGAATCAAAGTTCTTTCCAATTCTCAGATTTGTTTCATCAGAAGTAGGCACTCCATGGCTTGCTATCCACACAGGAGCCAGGCACTTTGGAAACTAAAGGTCAATCGTGCCAGTGAACCTCCAAACTTGGACTGTTTCTCCACTTTAAGCCAAGGCTAGGCCCAAATCCCAAGAGAGGTGGCTGCTCATTCTGACCCATTCTCCACCGCCTGCCCCTCACGGCCCCTGCACAGCCCACTGCTCTTAGGCATGCTGGGTGTACTGCCACCTTTGGGGGTCTGTAGTTTTGTCCCCTTTGCCTGGATCACTTTAACGCAGATTTCTACATTGGCTCACTTCTCACTTCCTTTATGTCCTTGCTCAGACACCCCCTTTTCAATGACAGCTACTGTGACTATCAGATTTAAAGTTATCCTGGCCCTGACTGCCAGTAATCTTAGGTACTGCTTTCCTTTTAGTGGTAGAATTTTTCATCTTGTAATATATTAGATAAACATCGTGAGGAAGTAAATTGTGTTTGTTGTCCCATCCATCAGAAGGAGGGCACGATGAGAGCAGGGCGCTGGGTCTGTTTTGCCCACTGCTGCACCCCAAGTGCCTGACACACATGCTCGCTCAGAGAGCCTTTGGAAGGAAGGAGCGAATGCTATCTACCCAGCACTTTGCCGAGCGTGTTGGAAGCATCTTCTCGTTTGATCCTCTCAGCACTTCTGCTGTGTAGATATTTATAATACATCCCTCTTATAGGTGAAGAAACTGACTTAAGAGCAGGTTAAGTAACTCGACTCCAAAGCCCTAGCTTTAACCTGTGCCCCAGCATCCTGCCCTGGTGTGAGACTCTCGGGTGGATAGAGCCCGCCTAGGGCTCCCCCATTGAGCCTCTTTGGGAACACAGAGAGTGCCCAGGTGAAGGCTTCCAGCTAGTGAAGTTTCCTGCATCTTGAATATCTGGGCAGCACTGGTGTCATTATCTCTACAATGTTTATCTCTCCAGTAGACCCAAGAGCATTTCCTGTTTGGTTCTCCCCCAAAGCTTAGTACTTGGTGCAGCGCTAGGTGCATAGCGGGTGCTCAGGAAACATTTGTTGAAGGGAGGAAGGAACGAGTAGATTTAGGTCAAGGCAAGCTTCCCATACCCCCCCCCCCCCTGCAAATCCCTAACAGCCTGTGTTTTCAGTGCTATATGCACAGAGGAATTGACCTACCCTTTGAACTTGATCCCAACAGCCCACAAAGAAGGATCTTCAACTCAGAACCTGGCCCTGAACCTTGTACCTCTGGCACTTCATGCTTGTTTCATGATGCTAGATCTTCATCACAGAGGAGCCCTTTGCTTTTTTGCTAACTTTGTTGTTGGAGAAATCATCTTTAAACCTCATAAGCGAAGCTCCTTCTTCTAGTAGATTTTGGGGAATGCAATATTCTCCGAAGGCTGACCCTCCTATTACCTCCTCCCACATCTCGGGATAAAACCTGAGGCTCCCAGCACCAGCTGGTGTTGGCCATTGACCTGTTATCTGCCTGACTGCCTTTACCTTAATGATTTCCATAGAAAATATGAAGGGAGGAGATTTATGGGGTTCAGTGAACCTGAGCCGTAACTTCAGCCCAGCACTTTGGGCTCTTCTCTCAGCACACAGCCTCCCACAAAAGCCTCTCCCCTCCCTCTCAAGATCTCCACAGTAAAGTTGACTTCGGTTCACTGTTCGCTGTTCCATAATGTAATAAAGATTTTGTCCTACCCTCTTCACTCCTCCGGGAATCCTATCTTGAAAACAAAACAGCCGATGGTGTTAACTAATGGGGCCTCTTTGGGGGAGACATGTATGAGCTGCGTGTTGACTGTCCAGCAGGAAGCTGCTGCCTGGCAAGCCTTACTAGAAAGCAAAGAGACCCGCGTGGAAGTCTGTGGTGGAACACAAACTGAAAGTGAGATGGACAGGGAGGATTAGCTAAATGGCTGCACGCCTTCTAGGGCCACATCAGGACCTAGAGCGAATTTCCAAGGTGCCCTGTGATTTGGAGAGGGTTAACCTGGCTGTGGGGCAAGAGTCTGGTGTCTTTTGGGTCAGAAGCTTGACACTCCCAACCCTTGGTTCTATGAATCTGACCTTGAGAACTCAGGGAAACTTTAAGGCTTTTAAGATTGGGATCATTTCGATTTTGCTTTCACATGATTTGTTTCTGTGCCTCAATGTGACAGTGACAAAAAGTGACGGTTTTAGAATTTCAGAGAAGATTGTTCTGGTTCAGACTCGAAAGGAAGGATGTCTGAAGGATGTCTGTATGAGTCAAAGAGATACTTATTGGAAGTGTTTTCTCTTCACAGAATAATTTTCTTAACTGTCATAGAAATACTGGTCATGTCTCTTCCTCTGGACTTAGGGAATGATTGTTAGGAGCTCTTCTCATTAAAAAATTTCTAGACCCTCTTCAAAAAAATCTAGCAAGAGTTGCCTCAGGCTAGGAATTTACAACTGGATCCTTGACATCAGAAGAAAGGGATGTGGTGCAAGTTCTTGGCTAGGGGTCTCTCTGCTTCTGTCTCTTCTAGGCAGGATACCTAAGAATCTCCTTGTGGCTGCCATTCATGAGGGGGTTAAAAATATGACACAGAGGTGGTCTCTCCAGACCTTTAAGAAATTCTTGGAGGAACAGGCATGTGACTCACATAGACATCTCCCAGTGTGAAGTTCTGGCTTGAGATATATGTATATATTCAGCAATACATCCCCTGGCCACCACTTCTTTTTCTGTTATAGGCTGCCGTAGTACTTTCTATTTCCCTTACTGCCACCATCAATTATAGTTAAAGTTAGCATTCATTTTGGGTTTAACTTCATTATTAACTCTTTACACATGAGAGCGGATGCTATATCTCTCTTGGTCACCAGTGTGTGCCCAGCACTTGATATATTGGCACAGCGTAGCTGCTTAATATGAAATCGCACGAGTGAGTATGTGTGTGTATGTTTCTCTGCAGACTGAACACAGACAATGTGCTAGCAGGCTGGAATATCTCCCAGGTATGGTGTTTGATACCTCCCTCCAATGGCTTACCTGTGAGCCCTGAGAGGTGAGGAGTGGTGACCAAAACAAAGAAGAGTCTAAAGTGAATCTCCCCTGGTCCTGATAGGCTAAATGCTGGGCATAGCGTCCAGCAGGGATTAGACACAAAGTGCCTGATTCAGAGATGTGAAGGGTTTAGAAGTCCTCTTGGGTGAGAGGACTTTTATCCAAGAGGACTTGGATAAGAGCCAGTTTTTCCTTTAAGGTGCTATTGGTGGCCCTCTCTGTCCTTCATCCCCCAACGGCCCTCACTTCCTCCATGTTTTGACCCTCTCTGCTCTTTTAGCCTTAGGCCAGCATGAGAATTTGCTGATCTTGCCTCATGGCCCAAGGTGAGGACTTGCTGCCCTTGCTTCTCTCCTGAAGTCCGGTGCTCTTCAGGTTCACGGGGCAGGTGTGTTTGGTGGAATGTGTAAGAGTACTTAGAAAAGACAGGCAAGGAAGCTACTTTTTCAACGTGTATTCAGACCAAAAGAAGCAGTAGGAGTAACCCAGTGTTTGACAGTCATATTATGAAAGACAGAGAAGCACAGTTTCATGTCCAACTTGGTCTTGAGCTGAGTGATCTCAAACAAGCCACTCAATTTCCTCTGAACTTCTAATTTGTAAAATGGTAGTAGCTCCTTCCTAGTTTTCTTACAGGAGCCATGAGAAAAGGCACATGGCAGTATCTTGTGGTCCATGGAATCAGTGAGGGAAATGGGACAAAATTCATGAAGGAGAATGGAGGGAATGAGACAAGATCCCTGAAAAGACCTGGAGGAAACTTGAGACCTAAGAATGCACAAGCATTTGAGAGGAGTACTCCAGACCTTTCTGGAAGGATCCCTTTCTGCTCCTGCTTTGACCAGATTTTTTTTTTTAAAGATTTTATTTATTTATTTATTTTTAGAGAGGGGAAGGTAGGGAGAAAGAGAGAGAGAGAAACATCAGTGTGTGGTTGCCTCTCATGTGGCCCCCACTGGGGACCTGGCCCGCAACCCAGGCATGTGCCCTGACTGGGAATTGAACCTGTGACACTTTGGTTCACAGCCCACGCTCAATCCACTGACCTACGCCAGCCAGGGCTTGACCAGATTTTTTATTGACTTAGTTTTGAAATTTGCAGTCATGACTGACCACCATCTGTTCTCCCATTGACTCAATGGCCTGTCCAGGTCACTGCGGAAAGCTCTGTGGCCTCGGTGTCTGTGGGCCAAAGAGGAGGTTGGCTTGTTGTTAGGAACTCCTGTCACAAGGGGCTGGGGGAGTGAAGGTGTCACCCCTCTCGTCACCAGGCCTCTCGATTATCTGTGTGGTGACTTGGCCTTCCAGGCGCCGAGACTTTGATCAACCTGTGGCAAAGGGTTGTGTGAAACCCTTCCTGGATTTCTTTCTTTCTTTCTTTTTTTTTAAACACAAAAGGGATCTGGAATTGATCCCAGATAATACATCTGCCTCTTAATTTCACTTCAGAGGGGCAGGATGACAAGAAAGGCGATGAAGACAACTAAATGCATTTATGATTTATGCCCCCTGTGATAAATCAATGGATGATTTCTCCCCAAAATGTGGTCACTGCCCGGCTAACTCATACCAGCTGACACATCTGTGAGATGCAGAAGGGAATGGGGGCTGAGCCCCTTCCTTGCCATGTGCACACCAGGCCTTGAACCCGCACCCCTGGGACAGGGATTTGGACTTGTGAGAGACGGGTCGTCTGTGCGCAGTTAGGAAGATGGCTGCTTCGCTGCCACCTTTTTTCTCCCTGAGTCTGTGTTTTCCTCCCTTGCTCCTGATGTGCAGCTCTGCTGTGCCTGCCCCGGTTCATCTCCAGCATTCCTTTCTGTGCTTGCCTTCACGTGTGGTGAGTTAGATTTTTCCATTCCCTAAAGGTGATTTGATCAGGCCAGTTCTCACCAGAGTCCCTCAAAGCAAGTGGGGGGAGTGGAAAATCACATTAACTCTTTCATTAACTCCAGCTGTCTGCACTGAGTTCAAGACGGCAAGGTTTAGTCACGAGGGCCAGCTCAGGTCTTTGGAGGTGGCTCACTGGGTTGCTGAGTTTAGAAGAATTGTGAGGGCCCATCTGGCTGGAAAAGGGACAGGGCCATGACCAGTGAGCAGTGTCTGTCTTACACAAGATGCCAGAGGTGGCCCTCATGCCCTGTGTCTGCCATCTCTCTTCTCCATGGTTTCTTTGTATCTTAAAGGCCCAACCTTGCCTTTCTGAATGAACTTGGAAAGCTATAGCTACATCTTCCAAAATATTCTATCATTAGAAATTTTTAAAAATCTATTGAACTATTTTTGGCTGCTTTGCAGTCCCAACAAGCTGGATTGCTTACTTCCACACCATTTTTCTTTAAAAAGCATCATCTGAAGCTAATTTATTCAGAAGTAACTGGGCCTTTGGAAGAAAAATCACATTCATTTTATAAGTTACCTGCAAATGAAACTGCCTGGCTGTGCCTCTCATTTTCCTCTTGTTGAAAAATGTTTTTGTTACTCCATTTTTGCCTTTCTTTACAACAAACCTGAGAAACTCTCAGGAATGCAGTTTAAAGAGTTATGCAATATTATTTTTCTCTCCTTGCTTTCTGGAAAAAAAAGGGTCAAAGCCTTTGCTTGGGCCTGGACTGGGAGATAAGACCCCCTGTAGATGGAAAAAGGTGGAGCTGGAGGGTGTAGAGACTCGCACTTTCTCTTCAAGGCCAGCAAGTTTGCTGAAGTTCCTTGTCAGAGTGAGAGCTGGGCAAGGAGAAATGGCTGGAGGTGGAGGTGCTAGCTGTGGGCTGGGACAGAAGACGCTTCTTCCGGAATCTCTGATGCTGGGACCATATCACCCTATTCCCTGCAGACTATGTATAAAGAGGGAAAAATGAGCCAGCTAGTAGATTGTTCATTTGATGTCTCTGCTGATCCCTCATATTACCATTGTCCCAGCCAGAAATAATATACCTGCAGCTGTGTTTCTGTAGGACATCAGGGACATCTAATAATATATTGGGCTGATCTAAGCTGCCTTTTCTCCAGTGATGCCCCAAGGGGAAGATATATACTCTACTTTCATATTATCTGGTGGTACTAATCAGAAGCCATTGCTGTGGAAATGACTTGTCCTGTTTGCTCCCCTTCTAATAGGAAATCATAAATTAAAACAGATTTTGATGGATTCTGCCTAATGCCAAAATGAAATCCTCACATATTTTGTTGTATATTACATAATTAGCTGTCTTCTCAAAGGAGTTCTAATTATGCCTGTGGAATAAACTCCAGATAATGAAATGCACTCACCTCGCTGGCAAGCTGTCTGTCGCTTAGCATTGAGCTCCTAGTCACTCCTCTGGGGTTCGCCTTTAAGCTTAAAGAATGAAGCTTTATTTACAGCTACAGAAATTGGAAATGAAGTACAAAGTTACTTTATGATATACTTCTTTTTTATTTCCTCAAGAAAATCAGCTTTCCTTAGCTTTGTCTATGGTAAATGGCCGTGTGCAAAGTAGTTATACTAATTCCAAAACATAAAGATTATCCCACAAATGGTACAAAGGCTCATGGTCCCAAAAAACTGCCAGAGGTAAGAGAATAATGACAATGTCAAAGGGAATGAGTTCTTTGACTCTGAATTTCAGTATCTGTAACACCTGTACTTAGAGTTGGACAGATAGGTGGGTAAGTGGATGGATGGGTGGGTGGATGATTGGGTAAGAGGGCAGATGTGTATTTAAATGGGTGGATGAATATTTAGTCAGGAAGGGATAGCGAGAGAAGAAAACTAAGTCGGGAAAATCTACCTTTGGGTATGTTATTCTGTATTTAATTGTTAGAGAATATTATGAGGAAAGAGGGACTAGTTTTCTAATAATTCCTTATTTTCGAATAATTCCATGATTCTTTTAATTTCTCAGTAGACAGTTTTGAAAGGTTACAGTGAGGGTGTAGGGAAAGTTGACATGGAGAAGAATAGAAAAAATGTCTCTGAGACAAACTAGGTAAGGATAGCTTTATATTCCAACAGCATAAACTATAAGATAAAAATTTATTCTTTTCTTAAAGATTTCATTTATTTATTTTTAGAGAAAGGGGAAGGGAGGGAGGAAGAGAGGGAGAGAAACATCAATCTGTTGCCTCTCCTATGTGCCCCAACCAGGAATCGAACCGGCGACCTTTCGCTTTGCAGGACGACACCGAACCAACTGAGCCACACTTGTCAGGGAAAAATTTATTCTTTATAAATAAGTCATTGGTAACCAAAGTAAGGTAGAACAAAGGTGTACTTAAATTTCCCTGAAATGTAGATTGTTCCATATCACATTAGTGACTGGAATTCAAACAAAGGGGGAGCTTTTCAGAGTGATGTTTATGGAATATTTCTGCCTCAATTTCTACATTTGGTAATGAAGATGCCCAGTATTAATAGCAGAGCTATCTAATGCTATTGCTGACACAGCCATAGAGAAAATACAGAGATGCTTCCTGGCTGTTCTCCTCCACTGTAAGCCATCGTGACTCTCTTCCCAGAGCCATAGACACCAAAGCATTGTTTCTGTTTGCTATGAAGCCACCTAATCTCCAAACTTGTCCCTTGAAATACATAGTTTCATAAGACAAAAGTTTAGTCTCGTTTTATGACATATGATGCAGGGTGACTGGCGGATTACCTGGTAGTAGAGGGGAACCTGGGTTTACATTATCCCCAGCACAGTCAGAGATACTTTGTGCCATCAAACATCTTCCGCCTGGTCCAGCACCCGGGCAGCGGAATCCTAAGAATCTGCCCATGTGGTTGGTAGCTGAATTTCAGTTCTCTGGCTCTAGGTTTGGTTTTCCTCCCATCAAGAGCCTTTTCTCAACTGTATTGACCAAAGGGATAGTTCATTCCTGTTTTTAGAAGAAGCAGCTCCCTGTGGCCTAAATTACTGCAGATCAGGCCCCCTTGTTTTAGGCACTTATCTACATTCTGGCTGGCACAGAACTGCTGTGTGAACATTCTTCTAAAAACCTCTGCAATGTATCCATTCATGAGAGGTTCCCATGAAAAGGAAGCTTCAGGGAACTGTTTTTTCAAACATAGTGTTAGAATCCTAGAACCTAAGGATTTGGAGATACTTTAAAAGAGTGAAAAGATACAGCACTGATAGCTAGCGATACTGAGCACTGAACAACAATAAAAAATTTTTTAGAAAGAATGAAAGATATGAATTGGTTTTAAGACTAAATATGATGTCTGCAGTGTGGTTTCATTTTGTGCTGATAGGGAAATCACCAGTGACCACCTTCTAAGTCAGAGGCTGGAAGGAAGCAGTAATAGTAAGGCCAAATGCCATTTGTAAGGAATACATGTGCTTGCAATGGTTAGATGAACATGTTTTTATTTTATTTCTGTTCTTTTGAAAAACAACATTCCTGCTTCTATTCGATGACACAATATTGAACCCTAAAAATTGATGCATTTTTCTGTTATCAGTGGACCACTTCCTGCTGAGTTATAAGAAGAAACACAGTCTAGTTTGTTGAAAACATTTTTTTCTTTTTTTAAAAAATTACTTTATTGTTCTTCAATTACAGTTTTCTGCATTTTATCCCCTTCCCTCCCCACCACCCCATCCCAAACCACTTCCCTCCCTTGCTTCCACCCTCCCCCTTGGTTTTGTCCATGTGTCTTTTATAGTAGTTCCTGAAAACCCTTCTCCCCATAGTCCCTTCCCCCCTCCCCTCTGGCATTTGTTAGATTGTTCTTAATTTCAATGTCTCTGGTTATATTTTGCTTGCTTTTTTCTTTTGTTGACTATGTTCCAATTAAAGGTGAGATCATATGGTATTTGCCCCTCACCACCTGACTTATTTCACTTAGCATAATGCTCTTCAGTTCCATCCATGCTGTCGCAAAGGGTATAAGCTCCTTCTTTCTCTCTGCTGCGTAGAATTCCATTGTGTAAATGTACCATGGTTTCTTGATCCACTCATTTGCTGATGGGCACTTGGGTTGCTTCCAGCACTTGGCTATTATAAATTGTGCTGCTATGAAATTGAGGTGCATAGATTCTTTTGTATTGAAGTTTCAGATTCTTAGGGTATTATCCCAGCAGTGGAATTGCTGGGTCAAAAGGCAGTTCCACTTTTAGTTTTCTGAGGAAATTCTATACTGTTTTCCACAGTGGCTGCACCAGTCTGCATTCCCACCAACAGTGCACTAAGGTTCCCTTTTCTCCACAGCCTTTCCAACACTTGTTGTTTGCTGCTTTGTTTATGATGGCCATTCTGACCGGTGTGAGGTGGTATCTCATTGTGGTTTTAATTTGCATCTCTCTGATAGCTAGCGATACTGAGCATCTTTTCATATGTCTCTGGGCCCTCTGTATGTCCTCCTTGGAGAAGTGTCTGTTCAAGTCCTTTGCCCATTTTTTTAATTGGGTTGCTTGTCTTCTTAGAGAGGAGTCTGTGAGTTCTTTATATATTTTAGAGATTAAACCCTTGTCTGAGGTATCATTGGCAGATATGTTTCCCCATACGGTTGGTTCTCTTTTTATTTTAATACTGTTTTCTTTAGCCATGCAGAAGCTTTTTATTTTGATGAGAACCCATTTGTTTATTCTTTCCTTTATGTCCCTTGCTCTAGGGGACATATCAGTGAAGATGTTGCTGCGTGGAATGTTTGAGATTTTCCTACCAGTGTTTTCCTCTAGGATGTTTATGGTGTCACGACTTATATTTAAGTGTTTTTTCTACCTTGAATTTATTTTTGTGTATGGTGTAAGTTGGTGCTCGAGTTTCTTTTTTTGCATGTAGCTGTCTAGATCTCCCAACGCCATTTGTTGAAGAGGCTATTTTTACTCCATTTTATGCTGCTGTTCCCTTTGTTGAAAATTAATTAGCCATAGAGACTCGGGTTTATTTCTGGGCTCTCTATTCTGTTACAGTGGTCTATCTGTCTATTTTTATGCCAATACCAAGCTGTTTTGATTACAGTGACCTTGTAATACAGTTTGATATCAGGAATTGTGATCTCTCCTACTTTGTTTTTCTTTCTCAAAATTACAGCAGATATTTGGGGTCGTTTATGGTTCCATATAAATTTTTGAAGTGTTTGTTCTATATCTGTGGAATATGCCATTGGTACTTTGATAAGGATTGCACTGAATCTATAAATTGCTTTGGGTAGTATGGGCATTTTGATGATGTTGGTTCTTCTGATCCATGAGCACGGTATATGTTTCCATTTGTTTGTGTCTTTCATGATTTCTTTTTTCAGTGTTGTGTAGTTTTCTGAGTACAGGTCTTTTACCTCCTTGGTGAGGTTTATTCCTAGGTATTTTATTTTTCTTGTTGCTATATCAAATGGGATTTTTTTCCTGATTTCTGCTTCTGATGTTTCATTGTTGGTATACAAAAATGCCTTTGATTTCTGGGTATTGACTTTGTATCCTGCTGTTTTGCCAAATTCATTGATTATGTAGAACAGTTTTTTGGCAGAGTCTATAGGATTTTCTATGTACACTATCATGTCATCTGCAAACAATGACAGTTTTACTTCCTCCTTTCCAATTTGGATGCCTTTTATTCCCTTTTCTTGCCTGATTGCTGTGGCTAAAACTTCCAATACTATGTTGAATAGAAGTGGTAATACTGGACAAGCTTGTCTTGTTCCTGATCTTAGTGGGAAAGATTTTAGTTTTTGTCCATTGAGTATAATGTTGGCTGTAGGTTTCTCATATATGGCCTTTATTATGTTGAGGAATGCTCCCTCTATTCCCGCTGAGTGTTTTTATCATAAATGGTGTTGTACCTTATCGAATGCGTTTTCCGCATCTATTGATATGATCATGTGATTTTTGTCTTTGCTTTTGTTTGTGTGATGTATTATGTTTATTTGTACCATCCTTGCATATCTGGGATGAATCCCACTTGGTCATGGCGTATGATCTTTTTAATGTATTGCTAGATGTAGTTTGCCTAGTTTGTTGAAAATTTATGATAAATATTTGGACCATGTATTGAAAGAGTAAAGATAGGCATTTTTAAATTTGAGTTTTATATGAACTTGAGATAGCCAAAAGAAAAAAAAAAGCAGATTTGACATGAAAAAATAATTCTCTTATTCAAAAATTCAAAGGGCTATTTATAGCTATTTATTATGCAGTGTTTCAAGAAAACTTCTATTTTAAGAACAAATATCATCAGTAAGCCTCAAGATTCAAGGCCAAAAAAGCAAATTCCATGAGTGTGGGAGAGAACGTTTTAAAAATTAATAATGATTGGGTCTAATTTAAAAAATTAGGTCAATCAAGCATATAGTGCCTTGAATTCCTACTCTTCTCCTTGCTGAGTCATTATGTGTGGCCAGAAGACAAAGACCCCAGCCTTCCTTCTTCCTTTGTGCAATACTATTTAATCAAGTGTGAACAGCCTGGCAGAATCCAGGAGGCTGAGATCCACCAGCAGGGCTGCTTCTAGGATGATTGGTCCAACATTCTGGGCATGGAGAACCATGGAGTAAATGTGCACATAGGATTCTGCCATTGTTTAAGGAGGCACTCTGGGCCTTTGCTGTGTTTAATTATAGTGGCAAAATCTCAGTCCCTGTTTACCCAGGCTTATTCCTCAGGTGTAGAAATGTACTGTGAACATACTCTTGGCATTTGCTTTGCAGGAGGGGGAATGCTTTGTCTTTTAAATTAGAAACAAAATCATTCTATTGCTTCTGGTGTTATAAAAGTAAATATTTTCACCAAACCAGCAGCTAGTCTCAGACTTCACTTCAAGCCTGGGATTTTTCTGGGCCAATGCATCACTTTCCTTTTGCCAAGGGGCATGCCATCAGTCACTTGATATAGGGGACAAGGGCCCTGGAAAAGAACCCACACAACTGATGGAGAATGAGTCAGTCTGTGTGCTTACCGTCAACATTCCTTAGGGATTGAAATCCTCCCATGGCCTGCAAGGCCCTGCTGAGGTCTGGCATCTAATCTCTCTGTCTTTACCTCAAACCTGGGCCTTTTCTGGGCTAGGGTACTGCTCTCCCTCCCCTAGGGGCCATGTGCATATATATGCTACCTTATTCCTTGTGATGGTCCTGTTCATTACTCGACAATGAACACACCCTTCATTTCAACTCAGGCGTGCCTGTCTCCCTGTCCCCTGTGCCCCAGCCAGGATCATATTCTTCTGTTGTGCTTTCCCATGGGACAATATTCCTTTTCTCTGAGCATTAACATCCATTTTTTACATTCTCATCAGTGGCATTGTCTTATTGTTTGGCTCCTTTACTGAATACATGTGCCACATGGCAGAGTCAGGGCCTTTCCACAGCCATGCTACCACGCTGTGGCTCAGGGCCCCACGCCCAGAGGGTCCCATGCTTGGCTTAATGCTCTGCTGTTGCCACCTTGAAATCCTTAATACTTTTTGAACAATGGCCCCCACAATTTTATTTTGCTCTGGGCCCCACAAATCATGTCGTTGGTCTTGGATTGGAGCTATGTCTGTTTCTATTAGATTTCGAGGAATTGGTCTAGGCTCAAGAAGTGTTGTGTAAATGAATGTTTCTGTGACAAAAGATGATCTCCTGTCATTAGTGCATGAAGTATTAAATGCCTAATACCTAATATCAAGTCACAATGTTATATATTTTCTTGGCAGCTCACTACTTAATCTGATTCTTTTCATAAAGTTTGGCACATGCAACCAAAATTGAATTAAAGAGACATGCATATTATGATCTAAGGAAAAAATTGGTTGTATAAAAGGAAGTATAAAAATGGGTTGGTCTGTTGTTAATTTTTTGTTCTATATTTAGAACTGAAAGGGTGTTGTTTAGAAAGCAAAAATGCTAATCATCTTGCATAGAGTGCTGCAATAAGCTGGGGTGAACACTGCCCTGGAGAAAGTATCCTTCACATGATAGAGGAACTAGAAGCAGAGACTGGGGCTCCTGTGAAGGAACTACAAACACTTTCCTCTGTGTTCCTTCAGGGCCAAGGAAACACTGAGGTGCCATCATGTCCAGTTCGACCTTGCCATCACGTAGTTGGGGAAACCTTGCTCTCTTGTAGAGCTGGCTTGGTCAAGTGTCTGCTGGGGAGTTCGGAGAAAATGCAGGGCTTCACCATTTTGTACAGCATGCCCATACGTTTTCTGTCACTTGTCTGAGTTGGAGACATTTTTCCCATTCTTCCTTGCCCACCCCAAAGGTGACTGGTGCAGATCGTAGAGTTGGCAGGATTTTCCAGGCTGTGCCGGCACAAGCTGTTAATAAATTAGGTGCACAGAAGTGTGATGGCAAGGCGTTTCCTGCTAGAGTTCATAGGCCTTCCAGAACATTTATGTCTCATTACAGCCCATACAGCAGTTTATGCCCTAATAAATCAGAGGAGCTTTGCAGAGATGGGCTGGACCGTAATGAATCTTTCTGTTGGCATTTTCCCTGTACAGGCGCAAATAATGGAGCAAAACCGCCCCATCTGGCCACTCTGTAAGAGAGAACTCATAGCAGGAGCCTTTTTCTTGAGCATAACAAAGGTCACTGCAGGTAGCAGGAGTGAGGGGTGACAGCCAGGGCTGTGAGTGACAAGGTGGAATGAAGCCATTTACAGGCCTTTATCACTGTGGCTATAGGCATTAGCTGAACTGTCAGGGCCCTGTTCTCCCTTCCAGTGATGGGCTGCGGGTCCTCACTGATTTTTCACATTTAATTTGCAGGCCTGTTTGCTGTCTGGCAGGCAGTGCAAGTGGACACACACCCTCAGCATGGCGTGTAGACCTATTCACTTTGATTTACGTTCCATTATCTTAATAAGGTACGCTCTCCACTGACTGGGAATGGTTGCCAAGCAGAGTGTGTGTGTGCGCGGGGGGGCAGAGATCACTTTCTTTCTCTGCTTTCCCTCACTAGTGCAAAGAGATGTGTGATGAAAGCCAAGTAAATATGGAAATTATTATTAATTATGTCGTGATGGACAGAAATGCATTATTCTGGCTAGGAAATCAACTTGTCTCTAGTGAAGGTTTACCAGATGTTAAAAATAAGAGGGAGGGGGTGAATCATATTAAAAACAGTGCCTAGAAATAACTGAGGAATTTGTTTTTGATGTTTATGCATTTCCCAAAGGAACCCATCACCTATTTTAGAAGTCAACAAATATTGATAATTTCCTCTGTACCAGGTAACTAGGTTCTCATTTCACTGGAGAAAAATTTACATCTAATTAAGCAAAGAGGCCATCTTGTTTCCTGTCTCTCCATCCCAGCTGGCCTCTGCTCTGGCCCTCTGTAGGGCTGTGGGGAGCTTGGAAGTGCCTGGGCTGCTTGTTTGTGTTTACAGAGAGGCTTGTGAGAGTCCTCTGAGAGTGAAGTATATCCAGCCAGGTCTATTTCTATTCCATAAAGGCTTTTCTGGTACTTCCTCAGTAATCACGTTGCTGCTGGGAAGACAGGGAGCGCAGGATTTGTCCAGAGTGACCAGGAGAGCAGAGCTACTCCATCAGCCTCAGCTACTCTCATATTTACATGACACCTTCTTTCCAGTGTTTTCCCCAGCAGATGGCTAGGTGAGGTTCACGCACTCTGCAAGGAAGTGCAGCTGGTCTGGAGCAGGCACGAGGGATATTTTGGCCCCTCTCCCAGCAGAATTACGCAAAAGTCCGTGGAGAGAGAAAGGGAGGGAGGGAAGAGGCAAAGTCACTCTCTAGCTGAAAAAAGCCCTGGAAATGTAGACTCAAAGCCAAGTGCTGCTTGTAGATTGGGAGGTTGCCAAGGCCCAGCACCCCAAGATTCAGGGAGAAAGTTAAATCCTGAAGGAGTTAGTAATCAGTCACAGTGGGTTTACCCCTGTCTGCCTTGCTGGAATAGGAAGGTTAGTGAGACTTGATAGGATCACAAAGGGACATTAATGCCTTGACTAGATGATTGTGCTTGGCCAAGGGAAAAAAGGAACCTACCCTTGAAAAGGATTCCCTAGGTATACTGAAAGTTCTCTCATCACCCTGTTTTATGAAGATCCTAGCATCAAATGAGGCACCTGCCCTGTCTGGGACTTCACTCTGGAGCTGAGTGTGTGTCAGCAGACCTCATTTGGTACAGGATGTTGAACACATGCACAGCTGCTTTTTTTTTTTAAGGTTTCCATTTGAAACTGGCTGAGCCCTAGCAGGTAATTAGCACCTTTGCTGTTGGAGTAAGTGGTGCTTTTACTGGTTAGGGTTTCTTAATCACAATGACCACTTTGCGGTTCTTGGTAAGAGGGTCTACAGAGAAGGCTGAGGATGCTGTGCGCCCCTTCAGGCATCTATGCCCCAGCTCTCCTGTGTATGAATAGGGGTTGTCTTGTTAACTCTCTCTTAGGGTTGTTATGAGGGTTAATGCAGAGAAAGCATGTAAAACCCATAGCACAGTGGCTGGCACAAAGTACGTACTCAACAGAGGACAGCTGTGATGACAATAATGATAATGACATTGTTACTTTGGGGGCCCAGAATCCAAATACCTGGATGCTAGTTTACAGATGACAAATAGATTTAATTTCACATGTCAACTTCTATCGATGGGGTGACTGTATCAAGCAAGATTCTGAGACTGCATATGGGTTCAGTGAGAGAATACTGAAGTCAGTTATGTATACTTGCCTTTAATTAAAGGTGATGACATACCCCATGAATTTGCGACCTCTTTAACATTTCACTACTGCCCTAAATAGTGTGTAATCTGGGTTAAATTCACCTGTCTTAGGCTCTATTATTTTTTTAAAAGATTTTGTTTATTTATTTATGTTTAGAGAAAGAGGGAGGGGAAAAAAGAGGGAGAGAAACATCTATCAGTTGCCTCTTGTATGTGCCCAGACCAGGGACTGAATGAACAACCTAGGCATGTGCCCTGACTGGGAATCGAACTAGCAACTTTTCACTTTGTGGAACAATGCCCAACCAACTGAGCCATACTGGTCAGGGCTCTGTTATATTTTTAACCTATAAAATGTGAGTGTTGGGCCAGATCACTTTTCTCGGAGATGTTGAGCTGAATGTTAGAAGGTGATGGGAGTGAGGGAAATGATCTTTAAGTAGTTTTGGAAGTTCTGTGTATAATTTAACAAGTTAAGACAGGTTTCCTTATCATAGGACTTGTCAGAACCTTTAACTGCTTGAAAATTTCAAGAGGGACATTCTTCCCAAACATCCCTGGTCATGAACACATTTGTTTTATAACAATAGCAACTTGTGAAACTAGTGTTGCACAGAATGGACTTTGAGAAATTAGATTATCCCCAAGGGCCACTTTTTCTTCTCTCCAAAGTCTCAAAATCTGTAAGTCTTGAAAACTCATATAATTTAATAACTGCCTTTTCTCTCCATGAACTTCTCACATCTTATAAAAAATGCACACTTAAAAGCCACATTTAAATGATGATACTTCATTGTTTGGAATAACTTTGAAACATATCAAAGGTAACATTTGGTAAAGCAGTAACCTTAATGTTTAGAACCCCTTCATTCCGAATCTCAGGTTTGGTTATAAGTCATTCCGATGCATTTGACTCACTCTTTGGCTAAAACATTTTTCCTCAATATTTGACCTTCCTTTTTGGGCTGGTCTGCAGCAAGGACCTGCAGGGTGAGAGACACAGCACTCTTTCCTCTCCACCTTCGACTCCAGCTGCCTATCAGCCTGTCTAAGCTGCCTGAGAGGCAAAGGAAAGCCGCAGTCTGTCCTTACGCAGACAGCGGCTGGGACTTCCTTGGCAGGTGAGGGTTAGCAAGGGAAGCAGCCTAGTGGCACTTGAAATCTAAAGGTTTGTGTTAATTTCTCATCATCATCAATAAATAACTTTCTCTTTTGTGTCATTCCTGAAGGTTATTGAAACTATTTTTTGGTAGCAATAATGTTGTATGGTAATTTTGAATATTTGGTCTCTGTTAGCAAGCAAAAGCTTAGAACATGCTTCATGTTGGAACACTGTGGTCCCCAATGTTCCTTTCTTCTGCTGAATGACACAGAACGTTATTGCCCCCAGGGGTTCCGTGGCGCACAGGCCCCTTTCATTCATTCATTCATGAAAGGAGGAAGAGGAGTGTTGGAGGTTAAGAGTAACAGGGGAAGGAGGAGGGAGGTTTGAGGAAAGAAATGAGTGCCAACTATTGCTTCAGGAGAGTCGGGCAGAAAACAGATGAAGGGAAAAGCAGAGGATGCTCAGCAGTGGAGGACCCACTTGAGATTTTTAATTATAATTTAAAGTGGACTGGTCAACACAGTTGTGTTTTTTTCTGTAGCTGTGTTAGCTGCTTGAGTATAGGCACAGAGGAGGTGGAAATTTGTATCTGATCAGGGGTGCAGTACAAGTGAGGTAGAAGGAGAATTAATAAAACTGACAATGAGTTCAAAGGAAATGAGCCTTGGAATTTGAGATGGGTAAGGAAGGAAGTGAGGAAAAAGGCAGGTGATAGTGAAGGGAAGTGAGCTAGTGGTCTGAAAATTGTGTGTAGAAAATTGAGATTTCGGAGCTAAAATCAGTAATGACAGTAATAAAGTATTGGTGACGACAGTGACTTCCTGTCAGGCCAGACCATTCGTTTACCCTCTTGTTGGTGCCATCTCTTGACCTCCTGGTCACTTGTGACTCCTGTGGCGTTGGGCTCACTGCCTCTCTGTCCACCGTCTTCCTGTCGTCATCCTTGGTGACACTAACATCCACACAGACGGATCATTTGACACCCCAATTTCTGAATTCCTTCAATTTCTGAATTCCTCCCAAAGGTGATGCCCTCTATCCACTTCAACTATCTACTCCTGTGGTTATATCATACTTCGGATCTTTTTTTTCTTTCTTCCACAGAACCCCTATATATAGATATTCTGCAGAGGTAGCCTTCTCTGGAACATGCTTCTGTACATGGGTTTGAATCTCATTGTGACCACCAGCTGCCCATTGCTTACTTCCCTGGGCTTCCTTTCGATAACACAAATCATACAGAGTGGTTGTAGGAATTGTGCAGTAATACATCGAAAAGCCCTGACCCAATGCTTGGCTTATAGCAGCTCCTCTGTCTCTCTCCTCTCTTCTTTCCAGCAGCTTTGGGATATCTTACACTGGAACTTAAATCATGATCTTCATTTGTTAAAGAAACCATACTCTTTCCATATAATAGAGTTGATCGAATAAATGGTTAATGGAGGTTGGGATGGATGCATTAGTCTTATTGCCAGCTTGTGCCTGAATCCTGTGCCTTAATAGATTCTGTACCTGGGCAGAGTAGAGTTGCTCAGTTCCTTATGCGACAAGATACATATTGTGGGGTGATGAACAGGGGTGTTCATGGGCCCTACATGCTGGGCTATTGGTAGGACAGAAATGTTCAGATAAATGAGCCATGTGGACAGAATCTGGGAAAACAACCTTCTGCTTCATCTTGATATCCAGATCATTAGGATTGTTCTTCCTATGGGCTGGCAGGAATTCCAAAGAGCAGAGACCCAACTTACTTTCTCCAAGGAGTACTCTTGACATTCAACAGAAGAAGGTCAGAGGAGCACTGCCAGCTGCCTGCCAAAGAGAGGGCAGAGCAGATTAATTAAAACTAAAAATAAACCTCGACTAGAATTACTCTTGTGGGTGGAGGGAAAACAGATTGGCAAGAGCTAACATTTTTGAGGCCATCTCCCTTGCATTTAACTTTGGCCCCTAAAATGGCTGAAGTAAAGAAATAATTTTTGGTACCAGGTAGGCTGTCTGACATCCCTACTGCATTAGTTCTGGTTCTGCATTTTAGGGAGGTGGTAGGTAGTTATGGCATTTTTTTAAAAAACCTTTTAAACTCAAATAATGTGTGGTATTTGAGAGTCAGAAAGGAATTGATGTATATGTGCCCTTGAGCATGGCCCGCCATTTAAATAAATGCATGTTGTCCCAGGAATAAAACTTATCCAATTTACTTTAGAAGCTTGTGTTTTCCTTTTTGTCTCCTAAAATATACAACTTTACACACTAAAGTTAAAACCATTGTAATGTTGAATGTTCTTGAATAGGAAATAGTAACAGAATTGGATTCCATGGGCCTCATAGCCACTTGCTAGAAGGTTGGAGTGGCTTATTTTATACAAGAAAGCCTAATGTTGGTAGTTCTATAGGAGGGTGGAAAAAAAAAAAAAACAGGAAAGGCAGGCCTGAACATATGTGATATCTTCCAAGTTTTCTTTTTTCAAGGCTAAGAGCTGTAAATGGCAAGATTGATTTAGTATTTGAACTAAGGAAAACATTTGTTCTCATCACCTGAGCTTATAAATGGTAATCTTCAATAAAAAGAATTGGCCTCTATTTCAAGACAAATAGATTTAAATTCCCTTCAAATAAGCATCAAAATTTAACTTACCTTTAAAAACAATGTGTGAATTATGAATGGTATAGAGTGACTAGATGAAAATTCAATTAGTAATGGTTTGAAACAATTTGATGGTATTTGAAGAATTATCTTTTGTAGCCAAAGTACTTTCTCTTTTATTTTTCTGTCCCAGGGATATGTTATAAATCATGTTTTATTATTATGAAACATAATTTTTATCCCAGTTGATTCGTTATTTGTGTAGGGAAAAAGTCAAATCTCTGAACCAAAAAGAATATTAGAATCATGTTGTATGGCCACAGGAGTGGAGTCTGATGGACTCAGCTGTGGAGGGAGTGAGAAGATAGAAGATAAAAAATAGATGTTCGTCAGAGACATAGAAAGGCAAAGGATCACAGTATTTAGAAGGGTTACCTTTAGAGTCTACAGTGATAAATTTGTGACACAGAGAGAAATGAAGCATGAGGTGAAAAATTCACAAACCAAAAGTGCTGATTTTTTATGAGACATAAGGAGTAGAAGTACGAGTAGAAGTAGAAGTAGCTATAGATGAATCCTGTTTTTTAAGTTTTCCGTTGAATATAATAATCTGAACTGAGGAATCTGAAAACATTCTAGGGGCATAGATCTAGGGGTTCCTAGAATGGTAGATTTACCTTCCATTTAGCAAGGGTCTTTCTAACTTGGCTGGGGGAGTGTCAAGAATTGAGTGGTCTGGCTGTGGCTGGAGTTGAATTGCCCTCTGCTTCAAGATTTGGTGCCTGTATGATTTCATGTTTTTCTACTCATGTAGAATATGGTGGCAAGAATGAGACTGAAAACTGAAGAATTCAAGAGAGAGAGAGAATTTAATAGGAAAGGAGGGACATATAGGAAATACCAGCAGTTGAATCACACATGAGGGAAAAGAGCAAAATAAAAAATAGATGAACAAATTAATTAACTACATAAACATTTCTGTGTTCAGGAAAATTTGCTTTTTCCTTAGGTTTAAAAATATAAATGATGATGTGTCCTGCAGTTTAAAGGGAATTACAGGCAAAAACACTGGCTTGATAATCACATAGGAAAAATATGCAGTGGCAGCTGAAGTAAAGGGTTGTACTGAGTCCCAAGGAAATTGTTTTTTTAAACATAGGTATTCAAAATTCAGGTATACATCTCTTCCTACTGGATAGTGGCCCACACAATGATTAAAGATCCTTACATTTGGCCAGCCAAGAACAAAAAGAGTTCGAAAGTAGATAAAAAGGCTCAGCCTTAACTGTCAGCCATGTCTATGAAGAACATCCTCATGCTCTGTGGAGAGTCAAATCCCTCCCTCTCTAGGGTCCCCTTCTGCAGGAGCCCCAGCAGTCCTTTTTCCTAGCCTCCTTTATGCTTCACAGTGGAAGTGGAGGGGTCTTGGTGCCCTTTGACCCCTGTAGTGTAACAACTACCAAATTGTGAGCCTCGGCAGATTCCTGCTCTCATCATATTCCTGGGTATTATTATACTCAAAGAGGCTCAGCTCTTCCTAGGTCTTCTTAAAGTACATTGTGCCTTAGGCGGATGCTAAGCAAAGAGGTTGAGGCAACAGGAAGAAGTTCAGGAACTATTGAGTCAGAGATTGAGGACTCCAAATCCAGAACGAGGAAGCTCTCCAGCTGCATCAGACCCCAAGGGAGCTGGAGCAGAAAGGGGTCCAAGCCATAGTCAAGTCCCTTGTGGATTCCCAAAATATGGTGTACCTTTATATATTTGATCAATGGTGTACCTTCTGCCTGAAATGGCCCCTGTGTCTTTGTCAGATTCCTACTCAGAAATGCTCTTGTCACTGGTAATTGATGACCTAATAAATGGATTCAGGAGTCCATGCAGAACATTCCTTGAAAATGTACTTTATATTGGGTTCAAGGTTGTTACTGGAGTTTGGTTCTTCTCACTGACGCAGTAAAGAATTACAGATCAGCAAAATGAAAGTGGAGTAAGGATTTTATTAGTACACCCTCAAGGCAGAGGATGGGCTTGTTGAGAGTGGCAAGAAAAGGCTTGGTGTGGAAGAAGCGACAGGAGAACCTGGGCTGGGCTGCCTTAGTTCACTGAGAAGTCAGAGAAAAGGGGGCTTTGGGAACAGGTTCAGGGGATTAGCCTAGGACAAGCTGTCAGCTGCCCATTGCCTTAGAGTTTAGAGACATGAGCCTGTGGAGGAAGGAGTGGAGGAGGAGGGAGAAGGAAAAGAAAAATGGCATCTGCTGCTCTCCAGAGGGAGAGCTTGTGCTGGGTCCTTGGTCTTGAGGTTTTTATGTCTTTCTTGCAGGTGAGACTCTTAGGGGTGGTCTCAGGGGAGGGTTTCAGCAGAATATTCATCAGTTCTCCAGGTGTGTCCTTTCAGGGTTGTGGTCTTCTCTGATTGGTCAGTGGCAGGGCAAGGTTCTTTAGTCATTGAGGTTGCTCCTGGGGTTGCCCACCTGGTTTTGTTGTTTTTATGGGATTAGAGCTGAACACACAACTGAGGCCTAGGTGTTATATCTAAGGAGGAAAGGCCAGGGAAGGAAAGGTTACCCTGGGGGTGAGGTCCTTATTTTCCCAGTTTTGCCTCCTGCCAGGCACTGAGGGCCTTCTGCCCTGGTGACCATCTGTTCCTGCCTTTGTGTTCCACTGTCTGTCTCAGTTTTGCTATTCCACTTGCCAAGGAATTTTCCTAGATTCTCAAGGTCAACAGGTGAGAGACCTGGTCAGCATCAAGAAAGTGAATTGAATTCAAAGAAGAAATCTTTATACAAGATTTTAAATAAAATGGCAAATCTAAATATTTCCTATAGTGAATAAAATTACCTTTTTGGCAAATGCCAAATTTGCAAATTAATTCAAATTTTGAAACTTTGAAAATGCAGAATTCAATCTTTTATTGCCAGTCTTTTATTGCCAGTATTACCAGTGTGATAAACCTGAGTGAAATTTTTTGTTGCTGTTAATTTAAATCCTAAAACCTATACTAAATAAACACTGATAACAGTAGAAAGAGATATTTCAATGTTTTATCTTTCATGTAGGAATAAAGATAATTTTCTCATGCAAATTACTTTTGTAAAGGTGGGTTATAGGGCATGATTGGGTGAGGTTAGAATTGTAAAACAGCTTGCAAATTCATTTAGAAGTGAAGAATTTGTTTAGTAGGAAAAAATCACCAACTATGTCCCTGGATGAAATGTATAGATGCTTCCAAAGATATGCCTTCACAGAATTGTAAAAAAAAGGGAAGCTGATAATCTTGCCCAGCTCAAGAACGTTTCCTTTTTATTTTAAGATTTTGTTCTGTTGGCTGCACAGATGTTTTTAATTTTTCTGGGTGTGTTTATATGTTTGCAAGTTTCTGAGGCTGTGCTGATGAATGGAATCTTTACTGAATTTATATGTAGCTTTCAGATAGTAAAAATGTGCTTAAGCTTCTTCAGCTTGCCCCTAACCCCCAGTCTGGGTCTTGTCTGAGGAAACTTATTCTGCTGTCTTGGTATCCTCAGGGTTCCCCTGATATGAGCCTCCATATGCTACTACAATTAAAACACTGAAAGGGGAAAATGGCATTTGTGAATTGAATGGCAGGACCATGAGATGTCGGATTCACCCTTGATGGGCTTCCCCGTGTATGGCAGAAATTGGCCTAGTGAAGGTGGTCCTCAATGAGCATCCCATCAGGTCGTCTTCTACAGAGAACATTCACTTCCAATTACAATGAGGACATTTGGGTGGAATTCTTGGGAGATTTGGGGGCATTGTAGCCATTTTGTTAATATTTTTAAATGGAATTATAATTAACAGGGGTAGAGGTGAGAGAGCCCTCCCTTGTACTCAGTTACTCCCCAGGTGTGTAGTGAATGCTTGCTCCCTCTGTTCCAGGTGCTGTGCTGGCCACAAGTGGGGGAACAGAGGGGAGTGGGCAACAGCCCAGGGAAGGTGTGGATTCTTTGGTCCACAGAGTGTTGTTTCTAAGTGGGGAAGCTCTACTGTCAGGAGAGTGAGAACATATCTTGTTTGTTCAATTATTATCTAATGGCTTTTTCTATCCAAAACCATATGAAATTCTTATTGGTGAATTTTTCCCTTTCTATTCTAGTATGTAAGACTACCTAGGGGTGAGAGGTAAATAGCAGGCAAGAGCCCTGACTTCTTCTGTTCAAGTCTTTTAAGTGTATGACACCACATCATCCTGTGTACAGATAGAAAGGACACTGGAAAATTAAACAGAGGCAAACATAGGAGAAGGAGGAAGGTTGAATAGGCAGGAGAAAGTGGATTAACATTTAAATGTCTATATGCTCCAAGCTTTTAATTTATGGCCAACTTAGTGTCAGAGAAAATAGGTGACTTGCCCAAAGCTACAGAACTAATATGCTGTATACTAATACACAGAACTAAGTGAGATACAGAATGTGAATCCACGTTGACATGATCGCAAAGTTTTATGTGCTGTGCTACCTCCTTGTTGTGTCTTATTTGCATAAAACAAAACAAAAACATCCCCCACACATACATGCACACCAAAACCCTAGCGATGTAATGATAGCAAATAGAAAGTTCCAATAGAAAGATGAGAGGAAAATGGGGAAGTGTAATTAGAATGTTTGCGGACCAAAAGTTCTGTTGCATATTGTTAGAGCATTGAGAATGGAATCAATAAGGAAATAGAATTAAATAATTTTAAGCTCAAAAAACAAATGTTGTTAATGCCCTCAGAATGGGCTTTAAATATACCCTTTTTCATGAACATGTCTGGAAACCTGAAAATGCAGATCCATTTTCTTCTCACAAGGCCATCCACAGTGACTCCAAAGCCGCAGGCTTGGGGAGGAGCCCAGGGTGCCCAGCCGGGCAGACACTGCTTGTGGACCAACATGCTCTTGCCACCGAGTGCCCACTGCCTTCTACACAGCTAGGTCAGCCCGGGTGACACCTTTGAAGCTGAGCTATTAATTTTAGTTTCTGAGTTGATTAAATTGTATAAAAGTGCAGTGAAAATCGAATCCTGGTTATCTTGCCAAGGCAACTAGATAAAGGTTCTTATAAACAAACCAATATAGATTGTATCCTTTTCATCAGCACTATCTCTAGGAACTTTCTCACTGACAGGAAAGAAAAGGAAAGAGTAGTGGAATTTCATTTCTGAAATGAAACACTCCGTGTCAGATTTCTACATGAATTTCATAGATGCTACCAGCCAATGTTGCTGGAGAGAAGTGGGGTGAGATGGTAGCACCCCACAACTCAGAGTCCTGAGCGCTCTGTTCTCCTGGGTAAGGGCTCTGGAAGCCAGCTTCTCTGTGTGGACCAGCTTGCTAGGTCCCAAAATAAAACACACACACACACACACACAGACTAAAAGCTTCCATGTGGATTTGAAGTCCAGTAATCAGCATTTTGAATCCAGATCTTGCTACTCAGGAGCCCTGAGCCTGTGGACAAGCTCTCTAGGAGGTGTTCCTTCAACTTTAATGTGGAAAGAACAAATACTCTTCTTAAATAGGGTGGGGATTAAATTAATGCATACAACACATCTAGCACAGTGCTTGGGATATGGAAAGTTATTTCTTAGTGTTCCCCACAAACTGTTCTTCCTCTTCTCCCAATTCTCTGTCCGCCACCACCACCGGCACCCTTAGTTTCTTAGGTGGCTGTAGCAAAACACCACAACCTGGGTGGTCTAAAACAACAGAAATTCATTCTGTTACAGTTCCAGAGGCTGGAAGTCTGAAACCAAGTGTCAGCAGGGCTGTGCTTCCTCTGAAGGCTGTAGGGCAGGGTCTGTTCCATGCCCTCCTTCTGGCGTCTTCTGGTTGCCAGCAATCTTTGGCTTGTGGTAGTAGAACTCCATCCTCCACCTCTGTCTTTACATGGCCGTCTTCCTTCTTTGTGTCTCTGCCCAAATTTCCCTCGTTTGTAAGGGCAGCAGTCACTGCATCAGGGGCCACCTTTATCCTGTACGACCTCATTATAACTTGATTACATTTGCAAACACCCTTTTTCCAATTAGGGCCACAATCACAGGTACCAGGGGTTAGTAATTCAGCGTCACTTTTTGGGCTACAGAATTTAACCCACAACAAACACCATCTCTATCTTAGACCTGAGGGGGCCTTGCCTTTATCCCGGATCAGGCACATTATCTAAAGTCACCTGCTTTGCCCACTGCAGATCTTTTCCTTTTCATCTGTGAGTGGACCTTGCCGACAGAGCTAACATTTGTTTAGCAACTTCTTCATGGGGCTCGTTCTGTCTTGTTTTCCTTTGATACATTTTGTGGTTTGAGGAGGTTTTATAGATACCTGATACAATAGCAGAAGATATGCTTACCTTCCTCATTTCCTGTGAGGCCCAGGAGACAGCATACAAAATTGAAAACCGTAATTCAATGTTTGACATGTTCAGAAAAATCTCCTCTGTGTCTAGAAGCTCTCAGCTAATCACAGAAATGGTGAGAACAGCCAAGTGGCCCCGTCTACTGAGGGTGAGTGCTGGCTCTCACGCCAGGTAAGGGGAGGGTCTGCAAAGTTGCCTTCTCCTTTTCTGTTTGTGGGATGCATGTGACCCACCCACCTAGAGTATAGGAATCCACAGAGACATCTGTTTACCTTCAAATTCAGAAGACTGGAAAGCCCTGACTTTGATTAAATGTCACCTTAACGTTTTATCAACCCCTGCATGTGTGTCTTGGCAGCTGGGCCAAATATGGAAAATGGAAACATTCTGGGGAACAAAGGCCCATGGGCCTATCTCAGAGGACAGCTCAGCCACTGAGAGTGCAGAGAGGTGGCCTCTGTGGGGCCAAGAACCTGTGGACCAGCTTCAAAACATGAGAAAGAACAAAAACAATTAAAGAAAACAAGTAAGCAAACAAAAGAACAGAAACACCTTGAATGGATGAATCAGGGGTTCTCCACATTTTTCTGCAAAGGTGCCAGGTAGTAAATGATTTAGGCTTTAGAGGCCATTGCAGTCTCTGTTGCAGCTACTCTACTATGTTAGCATGAAAGCAGCCGTAGACAATGTATGCTCACGGCTGGGTTCCAATAAATCTTTATTTGTAAAAAACAGGCAATAGGCCAGATTTGGCTCACGGGCCATAGTTGGCCAATCCCTGGAATGAATCATTCAATCTGATTTTTTTCCTTCTGATTTCTAAAAGCTATTGTCTATATTTCCTTCTATATTCTAGGAGCTCATTTCCTTTCTTTTTCTAGATACTGTATAGTACAGTGGTTAAGAGCCAGATTCTAGAGAAAGAAAATACTCTGGGTTCAAATCCTGCTGCCGTTGTTGACTTCCAGTATAACCTTAACCTCTGTTTTCTTCTCTGGGAAAAGTAATGTAATACATGCAAAGTGCTTAGCATGGTGGCTAACTCTTGATAACTACATGATATCTGTTGCCAGCTAGCTATTACCACAAATAATTGCAGAAAGACTTTTTGTTCATAAAGGTCACCCCTGGATGGATCATTTTGTGTTTTGTGGAGTTTTTTTCAGTTGCTGTCAGCTGATTCGTTCCTCCATCTCATCAGGTGAAAATCATCACAGTCTTCTGTGCTTTTGTCCTGTAATTACTAACTTATGCCTTTTCATCCTTGAAGTCTGTGGAATGCTACAGAGCAACGTGTGCCCTCGTGTCTCTGTATCCCACTCCATCACCTGCCCCAAATAGTGACCAGCAAGCATTTGCTGAATTTCTGGGATATTATAGAAATACTTTTTGCTGTGGTGCTTTGAATTGTCTTATTTCTCATAGTAGAACTCTATTCATTTACTTTGGGAACTAGAGCAATCTCACTATTTAGCCAGATCAGGGTTTTCCAAAACAGAACCTATGAGCCACCTGTTCTTGTAAATAAAGTTTTATTGGAACACAGCCATGCTCATTCATTTACATATTCTCTATGGCTGCCTCTTCACTAAGCAGCTGAATTGAGTAGCTACAATAGAGACCATGTGGCCCACAAAGCCTGAGATATTTACTGAAAAAGTTTGTTGACCCCGGGCTAACTCTCCGTTAGTACCCTAACACTTACTAAACTGCAGGTGGTTCAGAGCAAGTACTTCAGACTGTGTGCAGACATATGAAGTTGTCTTCCTATCTTAATATTTGTGGTCAGCCCTGGCTGGCATGGTTCAGTGATTGAATGCTGGCCTGCAAACCAAATGGTTGCTAGTTTGATTCCCAGTAAGCGCATATGCCTAGGTTGCAGGCCAAGAGGCAACCGATCGATGTATCTCTCACACATTGATGTTTCTCTATCTCTCTTTCTCCCTTCCACTCTCTCTAAAAATAAATAAATAAAATCTTTAAAAAAAGATTTGTGGTCAAGTGTTAAAGTAATGTTGAGATTGAATCTATATACCAACAGAAGATATAAAAACGTTTCAATTACTGGGCTTATGTTTAAATGTCCTACCAACTTTCATTGTGGGTTTCAGACACATTGCACTTCCCAATGTGTGTGCCAAGGCACTTCAGGGCATGGCAGCAAAATCTCAAGCACTCTGTAGGATACTTTCAATGTCCTGGGGAAGCACAGTGACACTCAAAACTGGCATTGCATGAAGTATAGTTTCAGCAGATCAGGCTGCTGTTTTTCCCAGTGATGTCACATCTTCTTGAGAAAGGATTTTGGGCAGTTGCTGTGAGTGAAATAGCAATTACCGTGTAAAAATCAATGTGGAAAGGAAATTGATTTTAAGGCTTGAGAACTTGTGCCTGGCCCATCAGGTGTAAATATGGATGTTTAAGAATGATATAAAATATTGTTATTTTTCAAATGCCTATTAAGTTGTTAGGGCATAACTACTTAATAAACAAACAGGATGAATAGGTACTTTGGCCTGGGGTTATTGTGAATGAAGGAAGTCATGGCACCTCTGATCCCTGCCTGGTCTTCATAAGTGGCATATCTGAGTGCCAGGAAGAAACACTCAATATATTCTGATATTCAAATGGGACTTTCCTTTCTCTTATAAAAATAATTTCCAAGTCTTTTTTAAAGGAAATAAAAATTTTCATATATAGAAGGGAAAACAGGAAATTGATCATCTCAGAACTAGCTGGTTAATATATCCAAAAGTTCTGGAATGAGTATCTAAACCAAAAGGAATCACTTGGATTTGGCTTCTGCAATAAATAATAATTTAATGCTTATTATATGTTGGAGACATGATACTAAACAGAAAGGCCTGTGCTTGCAGGAGTCATTGTAGGAATATTTTGACAAAGCAACTTGGTTTTCTGAAGGTTGCGCATCTTTCCCATATCCTGCTGAATTTGATTTCCAAAGGGCATATTTAGTGAGTGCTTTGCAAGCTGCTCCTCCAGAGCAATCACACTGGCATTAGATGCACACAATCACTAGAAAACATTACTGATGAGCACAATTTTTCTGTGTACAAACCCCTCACAGGCACCCTTTGTCTCAACACCTTGCCCAGTGGAATTTTTTTTCTCAACCCATGAGAAGAACTCTGTAATTTTTGTCTTCGCATTGCCGTTAACCCAGGTTGTTCTTACTCAATGATATGCATTAATATCCCTCTCACACTTTTATCTTTTTCACATTTTATGAGCAATTTGTTATGTTTCATATTTTCTTATTGTTTATAAGAATCACATTTGCCTTTAAAAATGAGAGAAGGGTATTAGCAGATAAATCCTTAATTAATGGCAAACATGGCTCTATGTTCCCAAGAGCATGGTGCTCTTTTTCCTTTCTTTCTATTAATTGGTTGGATATCTGTTATAAATATCCTATGTCTTCTAAATTACCTGCTGATGTTAGCCCAAATAGAAGCCATTTGTATCCATAAGGAGCCCTTCATTTATTTCCTTCTTTCCTCCCTCTTCTCTATACTCAAGTTTTATTTGTTACCTTTTTTTAACTTACTCCTTTTTTTTTTCTTCCCTTCTGTCTTGTTTCCCATAAATGTCCGGGCAGGTGAGGGAGGAGGGAAGAAGGGCAAGGGCAGACGGCACCACTGTTAAGAACCAACATTGGACTCAGTGAGGTTTATGTTTGTGTCTGTTCTCCCCCACCTGGCCCTGTACACTTCTCCACCTTCGTTTTCAGCCTGCATTCTGGTGGCAGTACAACGGGCTCTCAGGATGGCTGTGAAGATGGAATGATGTAACATACATAAAGTGATTGGCAGAGTTCCCGACACAGGGAGAGCTTAAAGTCGTATCTGCTCTTACTAATGCAAATAGTCACAGTGACAGTTGTTAAATCCTGCAGTCAATTTATAGTCTTTCTCTAGCTTTTCTAGCAGCAGGCTTTGACACAGTCCATCCCTCCCCATCCCTGAGGTACTTTCTTTACTAGGCCACCAGGGTATGCAGGTATCTTGGTTTTCCTCCTTTCACCAGCCTTTCCTTCTCAGTCTCTTTTCTGGTTCCTTCTCGTTTCTTTGACCTTAAATGCTCCAGATACCATGATTGGTGCTTTCTTCTGTATCTCACTCACTCCCTTGCATGGTGATCTCATCCAGGCTCATTTCTTTCAATTTCATGTACCTGCTGACAACTCCTGAATGTGAGGAGTGGGGCGAAAGTAGGTTTACAGTTTTTTGCATAGAAAATAATGTAACAATTACTAAATGATAATACAAAAATAAGCTGTTTTGCATACACACAACTGTAGACCTCCTTTTGCCCCACCCAGTATATCTCCAGGGTATACATATCTTCTGAGGCTCAGACCTGTACATCCAGCTGCCCCCCATCTCCAGCCGGTTGTTGGATGGACACCTCAGACTTCTCCTATCCAAAACTAAGCTCCTCATCTACCCTCCCCCACTGCCTGCTTTCCTCTTAGCCACACCTCTTGTGCTTGATGGTAACACAGACTAGAAGCTTGGAGTCACCATACCTGATACCTCTCTCTCACCCGCCTTCCATCCAGTTGATCAGTAAGTCCTGTTGGCTCTACTTTAGATACCCCCAGACTCTGACACACACCCTCTCCCTGTGCCAGCACATGGACCCATCACCTGGTCAATGTCACTACCGTTGTCACTTCCATCATCTCATTTATGTCCATAGCTCATTTCCTTACCTAGCTAGTGGTATGAGTATTAAATTATCATTTTCATAGGGACAATTAATTAGACCAAGTATCCTTTTTTTTTTAATGTAGCCTGTGATTTGATAGAAGAATTGTATCTGATTGAGAAAGAAATATGAATTATTTGAAATCATACAGGAAATTAAAGAAATGTGACTTCATGGGTATAATTTATTTGTTAGGGCATGATGAATAGATTTTGCATCCATCACTCGAGTGTTTTGTTTTCCTTTTTCAGTTCCACCGAGCCTAGAGTAAGAGCAGAAACCCTAAGGGGGCCCTGTGAGAATGTAGGCGTCTCCTGGAGAGAGTGACCTTTCAGGGGTAATGCAGCAATGCCCCTGTCAGTTAGAGCTGTGCTTCCATCTCACCCTGTGAGTCATTATATTTTATGCTATCTAGTGACCGACCAACATCAAGAAATACAGTTCGTCAGTTTTGCTTTTCTCTAATTTTTTTTTTTTTTTGGTGTGTTTAAAAATGTTTTAGCCCTGTACCCTAGTGGGCTGGGCTGTGTCAGTTCTTAGAAAGAGATGTGGGTTCCAGCCGTCCAAAGCCCTGTGCTGCCCTGTGATGGCGGACCCCCGAATGGGAGAAAACGGAGCTGCACTGCAGGTTTACACACGTCTCTGAAGTACTCAGGAGTAACTGTCAGACCACAGAACTTACTTCCCCCTTGGCTAAAAGTGTGCCTCTTCTGCCCCCACCCCAGGGGATCCTGTCCAGGCGTCAGCAGCAGCTGGGCACTATACGGGCAGCTTCTCAGTGCTCTGGGATGCTGACCGATAGTGCCGTGTGTGTGATCAGCAAAGGGACATATTGCAGGGTTCACTCGAGCAGCTTCCAGTCACACAGGGTGGCAGCGTTCAGTTCCGGGAAAGGGGAAGAGAGAGGGCTACATGGTGGAAGGCTGGCCATATGTAGCTAGTCTTGCTGGGAAGAGGTTATCAGAACACCGAAGGAAGGTGCTGAATGTGTATTCCCAGCAGACAGCTTAGAAAGAAAAGTAATTATTGTAATCTGTAGCTCAGAGTCCTTAGTTATCTGCATGAAAATGAGCAAACGCTTAATTCCTTCAGATTCCTGTGGCATGGAGAGGGGCCAGCTCTCAGGCCCCTAACGTTGGGGCTGTTGCCGTCTTTGCCTGCAGGATGGTCTTTAATTTATTCGTCATGTGCTTAGTAAGCTGTTCCTGTTGGCAGGGCAGTGTTTAAACCTCCAGAGCTGATGCTTGGGTGAGAATGCAGCGGAGGTCTCCATCAGTCTTCCTTTATCTTTTCGTTTTGACTCTCTGAATAGCCTACCAGTTGCCATGACGCCATTCATCACAAATAGCTGATAACTAGTTAAATTAGTAACATTAATTACATTAATTTCTACTGATCCTGTGGTCAGATTTATTTTTCCTTTAAACGAAGCTCATCTAGTTAAGAGAGTATTTCAGGAGAATGCCACCACACACGTCCCCTTTCCTTTGTCCTGAACATCGCTGGTCACCGTGCCTTCAGAGGTAGCAGGGGGCGTGGACAGCTCTGTGGGCTGCTGGCCCGAGTGCCCTGCTGTGGGCTCGCACAGGCTCCTTGTTGTCTCCTCTGATCAGAGTCAGATGACTCTCCAGATAGTAGTTAAAACTGAGTTTCTGTTTCAGCTCCAGGTCCTACTGAAATTTCTTAGCAACTCTCAGGCCTCAGCTCTCTGAATGCAACACATCAACAAGCAGGATGGACTGCAGCCCAGTTACCTGCTTTAACTCACCAACAGCCAGGAGGGGCTGCAGCCCCGTTACCGGTTTCTTTCATTCTGCAGGCAGATCTGCGTGTCTCTCGCAGCCTTTTTGGAAACAGTTACTCTTATTCTACAGATGTCTGTGTCTGGCCAATCCTGTTCAACTCTAACACAAATCTATCTTCTGTTGAGAATTTACCCAGCAAAGGCCAGAAAAAAAAAAAAAGCCATTGAGGTTTTGTTCTCACAAATGAAATTACCAGTACTTTTGAATCAGGGCTTAGAGAGTAGAGATTTGGCCACTGGGTTTCATGGACTAATAAAATATCAAGGGAAAAAATAAAGTATGCAGTAGCATGGGGTTGCAGGTTTTTATTTCAGTTGTTTTTTTAAAGAAAACAAGACAGAACCATTATTATCTGTCATCTTAGAGAAGAATGAGCATTTTAACATGAAAATATAGGCAGGATATTATCTCAGAATAAAAGACAATCCTTGAATGAAATGTATTTGACTTTATGGAAAGCTCTGCACACTCGTGTTATTTTCCTCATTTCCCTCTCAAAGTCTGGCTCCTCTGCTGATTGTGTCGGCGACCCAGGGGACGAGAGGGTCCAGTTGGCCAGTCCCTCAGATCCCATGACAAGACGGCTGGAGGATGCTTTCTGGTCAACACACTGAAAATACCAAAATTTAGACTTGAGGAGCTATTTGAGAAGAATCTGTTGCCTGTTTATCCCTTCCGTTTGAGAGAATCCTCTGCCTACTTCCTTACTAATTCTACTCTCTTTTCTTTCTTGATGTGTTTTTATACCTTTCCTATATTTTTGTTTGTCTTAAATAATGATGGGAAAATGTAAGAAGAAAAAAAAGGTGTTCCTATAAATGTGTCTCCTAGAGAACACATAGCTAAATCCTAATGTAGTTTTTCTAGAATTATTTCTAAGCATATTTTTCACAAAATGAGGATCCCGTTCTATACTTTTATATTTTGATTACTCCTTCCTTTCTATTACATCAATGCCACTTTGTTATGCCGTGAAATAATTTTTAAAAACACAATTTCAATGAGGAGCAGTATTCAAATTTAGGTTTTTCCCTTTTCTCTTTGACTTTTTCAAAAATATAATCTTGTGCCTATCATGAGTTGTTTCTAGGATACATAGAAGTGCAATGACTAATTCCGAAGTGGAGTATTTGAAAGCTATAGTTACCTGTTTCTAAACAGCCTCAGGGCGAGTTCTGCCGATGTACATCTCCATGCAGTGCACCCGTGACATCTCCCCACTACCACCAGCTGTTGCTAGAGACGAGCTTTGAGAAAAACCTTCGCTTTGGGGTTTGTTTGTTACCTTGATTATGGCGATGATATCACAGGTGCTTGCATCTGTCCACACTCATCAAATTGTACACATTAAATGTGTGCAGTTCTATTTTAATTATACCTAATAAATCTATTTTAAAAATACTACCAACACCTTAGCCAATCCAACTGCAGGATAAGTGGAACCTCTCTTATTTTGCAGTTCCCTAATTTCTAATATGATTCTATACAGTTATTTGTACTATTTCCTTCTCTGTGATGGACTTATCAAGCCCTTTGTCTCCTCTTGTTTTAAATCAAGGAATTCATCTTTGTCATTATTGATTGGTATCAGTCCTTACTGATTTCTTTTTATATGACATTAATATTTGTCATTATCCACAAATATGTTTTATCTTTTTTTCGTTTACCTTCTTCTTTTTATGGTGGCTATCGCCATGTCAAAAATTTTAAATGGTGTGAATTCACACTATCAATTATTTCCTTTCTGGCTCTGCTACTTTGGCTAATGTTCCTGAAAAGGATTTTGCTTTCTTATTCCCTCTTTTCTCTGCTTCTCTTTCTCTTTTCTCTCTTCACTTCTCTCCCCACTGTGGTCCAAGGGCTGGGAGAGACGTGGGAGGCATGGCCAAGGTTGAGGAGTGGTGTGTTCTATTTGTTGTTTTTCTCTCTGGTTTGACACATCTACTGCTTTGAGATTTACTTGTTCTCCAATCTCTGTGCTTTTGACTTCTAGCAACTCCATCATTATAATCAGACAAAAACCTTCTTAGCTCCAATTATAGCTGCTGACAGCTATAACTTTACAAATAATCACTGGTGTTTTCTGTGTTTTGGGCCAGCACCTCTCCAAGTCAGCAGATTGGGGTGGACTCCTGTGGCCTCCACAGTTCGCCCTGAGAAGGCTGGTGAGAAGGTCCCCATTCCAGCAGCGCTGGCATTCCACATGGCAGGGGGCATGCCTGCTTCCTGCTGCGGTGACATTGAGAAACTATTTTCAAACACCTTTGAGGCCTGGTGCCATCTGCAAAGCACAGAAGTGCATTTGCCTTCATCCATCAGCTGATTTTCTAATTCCCGTGTTTGTTTTTCCTTGTTATAGTATGTTTCCTTTGGAGAGGGTTTTGTTTCTCTGGTAGAATTTATTCAGCCTGTGGGTTTACATGCACCTACCTTTCACCACTGGGCAAAACCACCTTCCTGTGGTTCCACTTCATGAAAGATCTGACTCCCTGCCTTAAACTCTCCAGATTGCATTTGAAAGGATGCTCAGATGGGTTTGGTCTCCTAAATTAGCCAGCGATATCATGTTAAAAATCATTCCTTCTGTTGTCTCACAGCCTGCTTCTCACAGGTCCAAGAGTGTCCAGAGTTCTTCTTGGGGACTCACTGGTGAGAAGCAGTGTTTCTGAATCGTGATTTGAGGGCTCCTAGTTTTGGAGTCTGCTAGAGCTCTCTTAAAGTCAGATTCCTGGCCTTGCCCCCAAAGTTTGTCAGTCAGGGGTCTGTCCCAGGTATCTGCATTTTGATAGGTATCCAAGGAGATTGGTATCCACGATAAAGTTTGCCACCTTCTAATCTAGGGAACCCCTTCATTTGCAAAGAGAACCAGCCAGCCACGCCCTCCTAGGCTTCCACTGGGGGGGGGTCAGCTAAGCCAAATGCCAAGGGCGATTCTATCTGCCATCATTTCACACCTGAGGAGTATGCAGGTAAGATCAGGCTCACACCCCTCCTCTGGGGGTCACCTGCCAGCCCTTCAGAGTCAGGTCTGTCTCACTGTAATGCTTGTGTGTATGTGGCTTGCCTGCTTGTTCTCCACTAATCTCTCCGGGCCATCCACAGGCCTCTTGGGAAGGTTGGGTGAGGGGTGCGGGTTTGGGGAAAATAAGAGCTTCCTGTGGGAGAACTTCTGGGCAGCATGGTGCGGGTGAGGTCACAGGCTCCTCTTTCCCTCTTCCTTCGCACATTTAGAGGTATCTGGGACAGTCAGGGGACTGGTTCTTAAGCACGGTGACCAAGAAGGTAAGCTTTATTGGGTAGTGCAGGTGCTTTAACATACTGAACTGGGTTCAGACCACCTGGAAGAAGAAAGGGCCTCACAGGAGAGAGCAGCTCCAATTTTCACCAGCGATGAAGGCACCTTACATGGGACCCTACCCTTGGCATCTTCTGTGAATTCCTACCTGAGACTGAAACAGGACTAAGAAGTCTTTGTGCTTCCAGGGAGGCTCCTACTATCCATGGTTGAATTTCCTCCAAGCAGGATGCGGAAGAACAATCTTCTGTTTGAAGGTGGACTCTTGGTAGCTGTAAGCATCAGCTCTCCCTAATCCCACCAGTTTCAAGGGACAAGTAAAGATTCTGAGTTTGTGAAGGGAAATCCCTGTATCAGTTTGTTTGGAAACCTCGATCACACTATACATGTTCATTACCCTTCTCGGCCTCTTTTCCTCTTTTCTGTAAGTTCCCCCACTTGGCTAGAGGGTAACCCCACTCGTGTGGCTGGAAGGGATGGAGCAGTGTGCACACTTATTTTTCATGCATTTCAGAGAGAGGAGGTTGAGGCAAGAGTGGTGCAGGCAAGATACTTCTAGTCCTTCCCTAATGATCCTCCGTGAATTCAAAGCACCCATTTAACGGATGCCAATGTCTCTGCTGAGGAAGGGGTTGACAGGGAAGAAAGAAGAATATTTCCTAAATATATTTAAAATATTTAGCACTTAATTCATTTTCCTTGTTTTTTCCTCTAGAGTCTCATTTCACTGGTGGTCATGGCGGTCTGCATTGTTAGCCTATCATTCATTCTTATTTTTTAAATTGCATACAATATGTCATCCTCATACTTTCCACAAACAGGAAATCATGTTTTTTGCCCCTTTTTGTGCTCTCTGCTGTCATTGTTGCTGCTCTCTACTTACCTTTATTTAAAACAATCAACTGCAAGCAAGCCAAATAACAATATTGTCAGGCTATTGTCAGATCCCAGTGACAATTGATTACTCACGGTGCTTCCCAGGAAACTGCCTGTGGATGTAAAGTTATTAGCAACCATAGCAGATCTGTAACCAGGGCGTAGTCTCAGGAATGTGAATAGCAAATGAGGGGGAATAAGTTTGGACATCAGTATCTGGTGGGAGGTTAACTTATTGACACACAGGGATGGTGTTGTTTGTTTAGAAGATGACTCACAATTCTGTTTTTCTTTGAACTGTTTCAAAAGCACTGGCTTCCAGACAAAGGGAAATAGAATACAGGGAGAGTTGTCTGTTTTCATAAACTTTCCACTTGCTTTGTTGCTGGTCCTGTTTTTAAAAGTCGCCTTAGAAAAACATACGGCATGTTTAATATTCTGCTCTGGATGATCTGATACTCATTTTGATATGTTCATGGTCCCTATTGACTTTGAAAATGCTGAACACAAACACTTGACATTCAGGAGGGCAAGCAGAGGATTAAAGTGGAATCTCTGCCTCCTGCCTGCAGTCGTCTTTGAAGAGATGAAAACGTTCAAGTAAGCAGAATTCTTACAGTCAGAATAAAACATGATTAAAACATTTGGGGAAGGAGATGCAATGTGACTGGGGAAAATGTTAACAGCGCCGAAATGATAAATACATTTGCCTAACACTTTTCATCTCTTGTGATGCATGTTATAAATTGATACACAGGCAAGCCTGCATGTATTCTCTCACCCTGTGTGTTTTCTCCCAAATGTAACTGTGTGTACAAGAACAAGGATGTATGGGAGAGACTGAGAGCTCATACAAACCACTCACACCACATGGGCAAAGGCAGGCAGCTCAGCAAGGGTTTCAGACTGGAGTCAAAGATGATTGAAACCATAGGAGACATTTAGATAAGAAGGATGCAATTACTGTTATTATTTAATAATTACTGAATGTTGACGGTGTGTTTCATTAGAAACATAGAAGACCCTGAACTTACCCAAAGGACTTAAGATGAAAATTAAGGTGAAAGAAAATTAGACAAAGGCATCAAGGCATGACAAAACCCAAGAGTGTAAAAAGTAACTCAAGCCATAGGTAACTAGTGGCATCTGTCTTCCAGTTAAAGAAAAATTTGCTCCTTCCTCTTAACCTCATACCTGCTGTTTCTGATAAAGCCAGACAGTGATAGGATGCTTGGGAGAGACAGCAGCAGGAGACAACCGGACGGAGGGGAGGACAGGGCAGGGTGCTGGAGGAGTGAGGGAGAGAGGAGCTGAGCTGTGGCCGACGGTGTGGGAGCTTCATTTAATGGGGCAGAGAGTGTCCCACCCTTGGCATTATGAACAAAAGTCTTTCCCTCCTTTGGAAAACAACCTGCTTGTTGATTCAGGCACTTGTTCCCCATCCAGACGGCCCAGAACACAGGATTCCTTGTGGCTTCTTCTCCTCTCCTCTGTGACAACGTATATATCACTTTCTACTTTGTCTTGTGTTTGTCTTACCTTCCCTGTTAGATTAGTAACAATTTATTATAAGGCCTTGCCCCATTTATTGTTACAGTTCTCAGCAGTGGTTCTTTTGAACTAAGACTTTATCAAGTTGGGTTTGAGTTCCTGATCCACCCTGTGCCTTTAGGTGAACTATTCGAGCACTCTGCACCTCAGTTCAGAGTCTCCATAAAGTGAAGATTACAATATTGACTCCTCCCTGAGCTGCCTTGAGATGAAAGGAAAATGGAAATGGAAATGGCCTAAATGGAAAGTACTTAGCATATGTTAAGCAATGTCAGTTTAGCTTTTCCTCTGTCCCTGTAGCTCCCACCACAGGGGGACAATGCCTATTGGACCATTTAAACCCTTGTTGAATAAATGACCAAAAAAATATGCCAACCCAAACCATCATAGTAACCGTGATGTAAAAGTGAGTGTTTGTGTGTTTGTAACCTGTGTGTGACACAGGCACACACAAGTTTGTCACTGATGGGTTTCCTCAGGTAACAGAGCCCATTCCTGGCCTTAAGTATCTACCCGCATCACCTAATCAAAGCAGGACAGCGGAGGCTTAGAGACGCTAACAGATTCCCCCAGACTCACACAACTCGTGAGTTGGGGGCCAGAGCAATCTGAGTCCTAACTCACCTCCCCTGTGACTCCTCAGACACTTGCTGGGGGGCTGCTTAGTGACCACGAATGTCCAGATGTGCCTTTTCCTGCTGATATTTACTGCTCTGTCCCTTTACGCTCTTCAGCTGATTTTGTTTTCACTCCAGGGCTGACTGTGCTGTTCAGTACGGTAGCCGTGAGCCCCATAGGGCTACTGAAATTGACATTTAAGTTAGTTCAAATTAATTTAATATTCAGTTTCTTGATCACACTAGCCAAGTGTTCAATAGTTACATTTAGCTTCTGGCAACCACGTTAGCACAGACATATGATATTTTCATCATTGTAGAAAGTTCTCTTGGCCATCCCTACTCCACAGAAAGCCTCAAATAAATAGCAGTCAGGATGCTGAGATTTTTTCCTGAAATACCTGGTTATGTTCTTAGTGTTTTATAATTTATAAGGCATTGGATAACCAGTTGGTAGGAGAATAACAGTTACTCTATAAAAATATTGTATTTTGATTTAATTGACTTTATACTATGTGCTGAGCTCCATGAAAAGTGCTTCCCATGAGTTTTCTCGTGTAATTCTCAGAGCAGCCCATTGAGGGATGTGCTTTGTCTACTGTTTTATAGGGAAGGAAAGTCCTGCTCTAGGTCTCAGAACTGTCCAGTGGAGGAATGTGGTGCTCACATCAATCTGCTGGGCGCCAGAGCTCCAGCCCTGAACCATTGCTCTGCCATCCCCAAAGCCACAGATGTTCTCTAGAAGTAAGAGTTGTCTATTCTAAAGGCAGAGGCAGCAGAATTTTCCACTCTAAATTTCAGTGGAACTGGGCCATAGTGAATGAAAGAAGTTGCATTGTGTTCGTAGTGCTTAGGTGCCTCTAATTCCTAAAAGAAACTAATTTGGCAACTGAACTGAAATTTTCTTATAGGCTTCAAAAATCATCTCTGGTTCTTTATCTCTACAAACAAAAATGTGTGCAGCCCCCTGAAAAGAGACTACCCTATGTTTGAAATTGGATCAGAAAGAAATGATATGAGACACTGGTTGTGTCAAAGAGGTTTTGAAAACTAGCATTCTTAATGAAAGTAAAATGAGCCCTACTATGTGAAAGAAGCCTAACAGCTCTTTGCAAGAAATTGTGGGAATTCCACTGGGCTTCTCTGCCCATTCTCTCTATACCCAGTATACCTAGCTCCTGCTCACAGGTCATGTGTGCTTTAAAGATGTGAGTGAATACATGTGGTGGAAGTCCATTCCCTATAAAAGGTCACTTAAAAGTTTTAGGTTAGACAAGGTGCCATAAAGTTTGCCTTATTCAAAATAACCTACCCAAGATTCATTTTAACCATTTGGGACTAGAATTTATCCTTTAAGAGTTTTGTAGGCCTAATCCTACTCTAACAAATTAAATATAAAAGTAGTTTCTAGATTATTGGATAGTATTAAATTTTCTTCAAAATAGTGTCTCCACAATGAAAGTGGTACCCTGTTACTCAGATGTCTTGTTTTGGACAAAAACATTCCTAAAGCATGTAACTCCATTCTGGCCATAGATTTATCCAACATTTTCTATTCTCCTACCTGGCTTTGATGAGAATTTTTTAGAATCCTGCACAGCTTTCCCATCTCTGCAAGGGTCTCTTTTTCTCATCAATATCTGAGGAGTAGATGTCACATGAAAAATGGTACATCTTGGCACTGAAGTTTCGTCATGATTGTCGCTCATGCTCCAGGTTGAAGAATGTTTGAGTCAGTCTGCTCCCCATAGCCTGAAGGGAAGTGATGGTTCGATAATGAAGCGTGGGTCTTTGGGATGTAGACAGAGATGTTAACTGAGAGCCACATTTGTTTGCAGTACTTTAACTACTCAAGGAATCTCAAAGTGACTTAATTTGTAGTCCAAACCCCTATTTCCAGCCCCAGGTAATCACAAAAGTGATGAAAAATACTACATGCTCTTTTTCTTTTCCTAAGCTTACTTTAATCTTGCTCTTTGAAAGGCAAGTGGTTTTCTTGTGCAAACAGCTTCATAGAAATGTCAAATCTGGCACCCACAGTCTATGCTGAAGGGGGAGACTTGGTACAAAAGGCTCAGTGCTCAGGGCCTGGGCTTTGAAATGACTCCAGCTGTATTGCCAATGCAAATGCAGGAGGGGGAAAAATTACTGGAACAAATTGAAAGGTTATTCAGACTGGAATTTAGAATCTCAATAAAAAAGGCTTTTATAAGCCAAAGCCCTCGGAGTAACCGGATCATTTAAAAATACATCTTTTCTGCATTAAATGTAGTGTGACAGCGCATTAGAAATGCTGCAGTCCAAGTATGTTCCTTAAACATTTTTACCCGACTTGTAAGGACAGCTACAATCTTCTATTGGGAAGAATGCTGGATCCCAAGTCCATAAGCTGTTTGCATTTTTTCTTTTTTAATTTTTGATACCTGACAAATGGGTTTTGCTTTTCTCCCATGATGCTTGCTTCAGGCTCCATGATCTCTGTGGACTATATGTCTTGATAAAAATTTTGAACTAATAACTTCATTTTTTGATGCCATAGAGAATAGTCTTCCTAATCACACAGATGTTGGGGATCAGAAATAGCACACAGTTGTAGTGGGGTGGAACCCTTTTGCAGGATATGTTTAGACCAAGTGACACAAACATAACTCACCTAACTAAGGCAATGACCCAGTGTGGGACTTCCTTCCCATTCTTTAAAATCTCTTATTTCATTACCTTTAGAAAGAAATGACCCAAGACCAGTTGTCATGGATGTGCACGACAGGACTCTCCAACCCCCTCCCCAGAAACTTTGATTCCCTTGAACACAGTGGCAGATTTTTTTTCAAGGGGAAACATGCCTGTAAAGAGTGGAGAGTGAATTAAAGTCCAAGCAGCATATATTTCTCGTGGGCTTCCGGTGTTCTCCTGTTCTACTGGGGAGAGGCCTCCTGGGGACCCTGGAGCTGAGCTGATGCAGCCTCTGCACTGTCACCTGCACGGATCTTCCTGCCTATTTCTAAAAGTGGCTCAGTCTCCAAAATATCGAATTGTTGTTTTTAATTTGAGAAATATTTCAAATGGAGAAAATACCTGCTGTCTGGAATTAGCAAATATTCACATTTGCCATATTTATTTCAACTGTTTGGCCTTATTTTAAGTCCTCACTTTCCTTTCTCCTTCTCCAGAGGTCACATTATTTCCTCTTACAGGCAGAGTTAGCACTTGGCGTTGCTAAATTTTATTGTTTGTATCAGAGTCTTAGGAATTATGCTTTTGAGCTAGAGTTAAAGGTAACTTCTTTGTAGCTCCCTCTAGATTCCACACTCCAAAACCTTGGCCTCTTTCAGCAGTTGGTCCTTACAATTTTTTTTTGTTATCATTTATTTGTTTGGTTTAAGTGAATGGATGACTCCATATTTGAAAATTCAACTAACTCAAGGGTTTCAGACAGACTCTCAAGTATCCAGTCTCTCTTGCCATTGATGACCAATGTTTCTAATGAACATTTCAGAACAGGATTGTAGAGCTATTTAATTCAATAGTCTGAGCTTCCCAAATGATATTTCTGTAACTAAAACCTTCAAATTAACCCTGTTTGGATTATGTGATATAATTATAAGATAATAGGGCATATTCCTGGTTAAAAGTATGTAAGTTGCTTCAAATAATATGCTGTTCCTAGCTCAGTGAGTTTAAAATTCTCTATGAAGATTTGTGTCTGAAGTCTTTCGTCTTGCTCAAACTTGAAAATAGACATTGTCCTGAACAAGCACTTCAGTGACGCTGAAGCTCATTCTTGGTAGAGTGGGGATGGGATGATGGCCATAGCACCTTTCTCGTCATGAAGTTGTGTGAAAGAAAGAATAAACTCATCTCTGGTTTCTCTACCTTTTTTGAAACAGCATCGCTAGCTCATTCCTATGTTTAAGCAACATCCTGTTCACACTCTACAAAGCCAAATCAATTAGAGCCTCATTTCCACATTTGCATCCAGTTCTTCTACATATCCAGTGTTTCTTTAACTAGTAGCGTGCCCATCAAGACCCAGCAATGCATTATTTTATTGTATCCAAGTAAATCTATCTAACACAAGAAGAAAGCTTCCTTCATTTTCTTCAGCTAAAATGGAGTTTGGGTTAAAGTCAGGTACCATTCTGTTCCTGGGACTGAGTTTTCAGTAGACAGTTGGGATAGGGTGCTTCACCCCCAAAGAGGACTTTTTTCCCTTTAACTAGTGGCAATTCTCAACCACATTTTCAACCATCAAATAAGTAATGTGTGACATTGCCACGTCTGGCCCGTGCTCGTCTAGTTACATATCCGTCACCTCTTTCCTTTCCATTTAGAAACACCCTTTAGAACGCAAGTGGCTGGGGCGCTATTATTAGCAGTATTGCTAAAATTTGTCTGTATTTATTTTAAATGATAATCTATTTTCAGACTTTAGTGCTCAGATTTTTGTTTGATACTAATCACCGCGTGACCCAGAGCGTGTTGCCATTGTGGCCAGTTGCCCTTGCGTGACACTGCCTCAGGAGACTGCACCTTTTCCTGAAGCGCTATCTGTTCGGTTTCCTTGAAAATGATCTTGTAGCTGATTGTCAGGGGCACTGTGGGAACTGATGCTCTCCAACTTTCGACCCTCGGTCCCAGGGTGAGGAGCAGTGGGAGGCTTTGATAACTTTTAAAGCTCACAGAGGGGAACATTTTTGTGCTCACTGTGCCAGAATCCCATGCTCCGTGGGCAGCATGATGGATTTTATTCAGACCTCTGCACTGGCCAGGAGTCATGATATGGCTGGGAAACTTTCCATCAGCTACTGTGAGTGCCATCACTCTGTTCCCTACCTCTGCTTTTGGCTTCAAAATTCTTGGTCACATTTTATGAAGCAGCCAACCATCCAGATTGGGATTTCATGCTCCGCTGCACGGGTGCCCCAGTTATTCGCTTTACAAAGGCCTCCTTTACAAAGTCCTTCATCTAAGCAATGCATAGAAGGTACATAAAGGGGTAACAAGTGAAAGAAAGTAAGAGCCAGCAACTTTGTGAAAAATGTTGTCATTAGAGCATTTCCATGAAGGACCAACAATTCATTAGGCCAAGTCCAGGCAAAAGCCCCATCCCCCAAAACACATGTAATGAATTCAGACCTAATTGGCCATGGTCCAGTCCAGTTTTAAGGGTGACATTCTTGGCATTTTGGAGGTCAGAGGAGAGACTTGATTTGAAGCTTGTCATGTGTGTTTCCTGTATGTTATATGTAAGTGTACTATATTAAGTGGATGTACCTATTGCCTTTTAATTTCTAGACAAAGGCCAGATAAATTTGTCAACCATGGCTCATTATGCCATCAATCCAGTGCCTCAACGCAGAAGCCATCTACACCTTGTTCCAGTATGTGAAAAGGGTTTACAGAGCAGCCTACGCTGTGAGTGGGAAAGAAACCCTGGTTTATAGATTAAGGTTAACTTTGGTTTTGTTGGCTGGAAAAGAATTCTGCCTCTGTCTTTCATCTGTGGAATTTTCTGTGCAGCCCTATTACCAGGGTGTGGCTAATGTCCCCAAAGCTCACCTGGAAGCTATATTATAAAAAGTCTTTGAGTAAGGGCAGCTCTCCGTAGGATTCTTGCTGACCTAACGAATTCCCATGGTCTGCTCATCCCAGAATTTTACACTGTGGGATACCTGGAGTGAGGGGAAATTATGGAACATGCTGCTGCCTGAGTTTATATTTGCTTGTCTGACTTCAGCTGGAAAGTGAGAACAGTAAGTTGCAGGTTCTATTTGTCTGTCAAAGGAATCATTCATCTGATGGAAAGGCTCTTCCTAATCCTGTTTTCATTCCCTCTTTCCTGTTGGAGTCGGATCTCAGATATAATAATCAGGGCTTGGGTGTGTGACTTCAGGTCCACCTGTATCCACATAGATATGCATTGTTCAAAGCTTTGAAGTATGGTTGAACAATGGACAAGTGTTATGGCCTGAAACAAAGGTATTTGTTTATTTGATTCTAAAAGTCGGAGATGTGGGAGACACAATTTCTCAGTTTGCAACTGAATAATCCATTCCAATTCTCTGATCTATAATCTCTGAGAATGAGAAGTGGCTGGATGATTGCACATTATATATACAAAGGAATTATCTAATTTGATAGCAGGCCACCGCTGTTTTGCCTGCATGTTATAATAAAATATGGAAATTTCAATTCAATGAGATAACTTTTAAGTTTTAGATTAATAGCTGGCTTAATTCTGTAGAGCTACCAAAGACAAAGTGGCAGAAAATAACCCAAATAAACACTTCTTCAAAAGGATGGAATTGAATAAGATCCTTTTGATTGGAGACCTTGGGATTACTGCCAAACTGGATTGTGGGTTGTTTATAATAGGTACGTGTTGATTGAGCAGAGACTCATGAAAGCTGAATACCCCCAACCTTGGCCCAAGTACATGGGAGGTAGAGGGCTTGGGCTATTTGGAAAAGAGACAGATAACTAAATCTTTTAGAAAAGAATGCTTTTAAATGCACATTTGTAAGTTAAGCCATAATTTAAATGTCCAAATCCCTGGAGACCCTAGAATTTCTTCAAACACCTGAGTTCATGGTGAAAGAGTGAGATCCTAACAAACTTACAGAGGCTTTTAGTTCCTCATTTACTTTTCAGTAGCCCAGTTTGGTTTCTTCATTTTGGGTCTTAAGATTCCCTCTTTTTCTGTTACTCCATCAATTGAAAAGACATGTTATTTTCTTTTGGTTTTTTACTAATTCTGGTATGATAAGATCGATTTCAAATAACTACTGTTTACATCTATTTATAACCCTAAAATCTAATGTTACACCTGCCCTCAATTTTAAACTACAGTTGCAGATTGCTTTTCAAATGTTTTCTTTAAGAAAAGTTCAATGCCTAGCATCATAGAGAGGTGCTGTCTTCCAAAAAGAAAATAGACCCTTAGTTTAAAAGAAATGGGCAGAGATCGGAGAGACAAAAATCACAGAGTAGGTATTTTGTGTACCCACAGCTAGAATGTGAGTATATCATTTCTGCTCATTTTTCACTGGCCAGAACCTAGACACATGGGCCAAGAATTACTGTGAGAGAGACGGGGAAACACAATTCTCCTGAGGGCCTAGAAAGAGGAAATAGGATTGGTGAGCATCTTGATTTAAGTGGAAGACCTCATTTAAAGTAGAGGCTCCAGGAGGATCTCTCTGTACAAGTGATTTTTTAACCAGTAATTAGAATATTAAATATAGCCATATTAGCAGAACATATATTCTTCTCAAGATCACATGGAACATTCTTCAGGATAGAGCAAATGCTTAGTCACAAAACAAGTCAAAACAAATTCAAGAAGATTGAAATTATACCAAGCATCTTTTATAACCACAATGGAATGAAACTAGAAATCAATAGCAGAAGGAAAACTGGAAAAAAGCTAAACAACACACTTTTGAACAACCAATGGGTCAAATAAAAAATCAAAAGGAAAATTAGAAAATATCTAGAGACAAACGAAAATGAAAATACAACATGCAAAAGCAGTACTAAAAGGGAAGTTTATAGAGATAAACACATATATTAAAAAGGAGATCTCAAACAAATAACCTAACTTTATATCTCAAGGAACTAGAAAAAAAGAACAAGCTAAGCCCAAAGTTAGCAGAAGGAAGGAAATAATATGGGTTAGAGCAGAAATAAAAGAAATAGAGAGTAGAATAAATCAAAAATCAAGATTTGGATTTTGGAAAAGATAAAGTTGACTTTTAATTAAACTAAGAAAGAAGACAAATAAAATCAGAGATGAAAGAGGAGACATTACAATTGATGCCACAGAAATAAAAAGGATTATAAAAGATTACTATGAACAGCTATACACTATTAAACTGGGTAGCCTAGAAGAAAAGAACAAACTCCTAGAAACATACAACTGTAAGACTAAATCATGATAAAATGTCTGCTAGTTACAGACCAGTAACTAGTAAGGAGATTGAATCAGTAATCAAAAACCTCTTAACAAAGGAAAGCCCAGGACCAGATGGCTTCACTAGTGAATTCTAGCAAATATTTAAAGAAGAATTAACATAAGTTCTTCTCAAACTCTTCCCAAAAATGGAATATGAGGTTATGAGACCAGCATTACCCTGATACCAAAACCAGACAAGGATTCCGCAAGGAAAGAAAGCTGTAGGTCACTATCTTGGATGAGTATATGAAAGAGCCTCAGCAAAGTACTAGCAAAGCAAATTCAATAGCATGTTAAAAGAATCACACGTTATGCTCAAGTAATATTTATCCCTGGTGTGCAAGGGTGGTTTAATATATTCAAATCAGTGCGATATACCACATTAACAGCATGAAGGATAAAGCTCCCATGAGCATCTCAATAGATACAGAAAAGCATTGTCAAAATTCTATACCGTGTCATGATAAAAACTATTGATGAATTGGGGATAGAAGGAACAGAACATAATATATGACAACCCACAGCTAACATTATACACAATGGTCAAAAATTGAAAAAGTTTTGCCTCTAAGACCAGGAACAAGGCAAGGATGCTCATTCTAATCAATTCTATTCAACATAGTGCTGAAAGCACTGCCCAGATCATTTAGGCAAGGAATAAATGGCATTCAAATCAGAAAAGAAGAAATAAAATTATCTCAGTTTGCAGATGACCTTATGTGTGAAAAACCCTAACGATGAACAAAAACCTGTTAGAACTAATAAATGGATTTCATAAAGTTACAGAATACAGAATCAATATACAAAAATCAGTTGTGTTTCTATACACTAACAATGAACTATCTGAAAAGGGAATTAGGAAAACAATCTCATTTGTAGTAGCATCAAAATAATAAAATAGGAATAAACTTAACTAAGGAGGGAAAGATTTATATATTGAAAAGTAAAGATTGTTTCCCCTTTCTCCATTCACTTTCAGATGCTGCACAATGAATATTAAACTTGTTCAACGAAGCTTTTGTTTTCATGAAAGAAATAATAGGGACAATTTTAGTAGTAGGAGGAGCTGCCTTGGAGGGGAGGCATAATGTGGTCGGAGTGAGGGATCTGGGCAGCCGGGTTCAAATTTTGCTGCAATTACTTACTAGTTGGTTGACCACAGGCAAGATTCTAAAACTCTCAGAGGTGGTTTATTCATCTGTAAAATACAGTTCATCATCATAACAAAACCTACCTGTATTAATTTCCTTTTTCTGTGGTAATAAATAACCACAAATATAGTGGCTTAGAACAACTCAAATTTATTAATTTACAGTTCGGAGGTTAGAAATCTGACCTGGGGCTCCCTGAGTTCAAGTCAAGGCGTTAGCAGGGCTGTATTCCTTTCTGGGGACTCTAAGAGATCATTTGTTTTCTTGCCTTTTCTGATTTCTAGAGGCTGCCCCATTTCTTGGCTCATGGTCCTCTTCCATCTGCAAAGCCAGGAGTGGCCTGTTGAGTCTTTCTCCCACCACAGCACTCCGATTCTCACACCCTCTTCCACTTTAAAGGACCCTTGTGATTGTATTGGCTTCATGGAATAATTCAGAGTAGTCTCTCTATTTTAAGGTCAGCAGATTAGCCATCTTAATTCCACCTGCAACTTTAATACCCTCTGTCATGTAGCATACCAACTTTACAAATTCCAGGAGAGCAGCATTATTCTGCCTATCATACTACCCCATAGGCATGTTGTGATCGTTAAATAACATGACTCTTGTGATGGTTCAGAATAGTGTCAGTCACAGAAGCAAATGCTCAATAAATGTCAGACATGACCCCATTATATCATACCAGTTAATGAAGTTGTTTTGCAGAAGGACAGGCTGCTAGCAGTTCTGTCTTGAGGAAGAATCTAATGCTACTTGCTCACTGCAGGAAGTGATGATTAAAGGACGTAGATAAGAATAAAAGTCAATTCTTCCCTGGATCTTGCACTTTGCTTTTCAAAGCCAAAGCTTGGAGCCTGAAATCCCTTTGGAATTATGTGATTCTTCATAGAAAACATGTGGTTTGTACCAAGCCAATTTTATGAATAACAAGAATGAAACAAACTGGGCAAGATCCAAGCAGGTAACATTATCCCCACAGAAGAGTGGCTAGTAGAAAGGTGAAGAGCCACCCTGCCTGGAGTCACATTTCATTATCTCATGAAGGAGCTGGAGTCCAGGATGTAGTTAAGATAATGGACTCTGGAGTTGCACTTCCTTCTCTTCTAGTAGTTGGGTGACCTCAAGCCTTAGTTTCCTCACTTGTCAGATGTGGATAAAAATAGTACTTACCTTAACATGAGATGAAGACTAGATGAGCTAACACAGCCCAAGTGTTTGGCATAGGGAGGGCCTAGCAGCAATTGCTAGGTGGGGATAGCTCTGGAATCTTTCTCATGCGCTGAGGACCTCACTTAATGAGAGCTGAGAGAGCCATTCTCCTGCTAGTCTGAGGCCAAACTAGAAGGATTATGAGTGTTATCTTCAAAATTTTATTCTTATATAGTTTTATTTAAGTAAATGTTTATTCCATTAAATGTCCCTTCCCGGATTGCATCATATGTAATTACGAGATGAAAATGTGGTCTGGAGAATGAACATAGCCATTGTTCAAGTTTTATATATGTGATGATGGTTTTTGAATCTTCCTTGTGGGCAGGAGGCTGGATTTGTTACTTGAGGTGGATTATGACAATCGGGCCAAAGGACAGACAGCAGAAAGCCGCAATTTCTTGGCTGGAAAGAAATATGTTGCAGGACCTGGACCCAGCAGGAGAAATATCTTGTCTTGAGCTGTTTTTATCCTACAGCAGGACTAACTGAAGATAAAGACAAAGAAGATGAAAGACAAGATGATATTTTAATGTCACCAGGCCTGGAAACAAGAGTGCTATTGTTTGCAGACAGCCTTTGCTCATCTGTGCAAGATTAGCAATGGCATTAATTTATTCAAGATTACAGTTCTGAAGGAAAGTCATCAAAACGGGAGCTCTTTCTCTTACTGAGCCCGTGATACTGACCTTGAGGCGCTGTGCTCTGAGGCCAAGGCTCCCTTCTGAATGAGCTCTACAGGATGGCTTATTCAGTAGACAAGCCTCAGAATCACCTTTTTCTGCCTTTTCGCCACACTCAGGATTCCCACTTAGGTTTGCTGTGCCTCAAGATTCTGTAGATTTCTAATGGTGAAAGCGGTGACCTGCTTGGAAAGTAGAAATTGGTAAAGGCAGTGGGTTTCACATAGGGCTGCTGCGATTCAGCCATACTCTTCCACGTTCCCTAAAGACACTATAATCATATTATTTCCTCACCAGGCCAGCTCATTAGTATGGCTCCTTTGCACTTATCATCATGAGGATGATAGTAGCACTGACTTGTCATAAAGATTATTAACTTAAAAACAACTTTTTATTTGGAAATAATTTTGATGACTCACAAGATATTCAAATAGTTTGGACTGTTCCTTTATAAACTTCTCTCAAATTCTCCTAGTGATGTAATCTTAAATAAATATAATCAGTTAACTTTTTATTATTTATTTATTTTAGTTTATTTGTTTTTAATGTAATAATTTTAATGTATTTTTATTACCATTTATCCTCCTTTACCTCCCTCCCCATCCCCCTACAATCACCACACTGCTGTCCATGTTCATGAGTCTTTTTTCCTTTTTCCTCTATCCCTCCACCCCCTAGTGTCCCCAAGCAATTCGCTTGTTCTCCATCTCTGAGTCTGTCTCTATTTTGCTAGTTAGTTCAGCTTGTTCAATAGATTCCACATATGAGTGAAATCATATGGTATTTGTCTTTCTTTGACTGTCTTATTTCACTTAGCATAATGTTCTTCAGGTACATCCATGCTGTCACAAAAGGTGAAATCTTCTTTTTTATGGCCAAGTAGTATTCCACTGTGTAAATATCCCATAATTGTTTTATCCATTCATCTACTGATAGACACTTTGGCTGCTTCCACATCTTGGTGATTATAAACAATGCTACAATCGACACAGGGATGCTTATGTTCTTTTGCATTAGTGTTTTGGGATAAAACACAGAATGTCCAATATGTCTTTCTAGAGCATCAAGTTTATTATAAAATTTGGAAGAATCAAACACTTTAAGAACCCCCGCAAACATGGGAGCAAAGAAAATAAGGGGAGGGGAGAAGAGACCCAGGAAAAACTGTCCAGTCTCTGAAGTTTGAAATTTCATTCAGGTGGGGGATGAGGGATGGACCTGCAGCAAGGGCAGCCTCTCTTCCTGACCCCCAGGGGGCTCCAGGCTGTCCTCCAAGCTCAGCAGATATTTTGGATAAGATGCTTCTGAAGACCACAGAGATGCCAGATATCCATCTTATGTGAATCTTGTGCAAATCTCATGCAGAGATTGCTGTGGCAGTTTGCACACCTCCATTGTCTGCTGGACCGTGTCCTCACACAAGCACACACTGTGTGTGTTTGCATCCAGCCTTTGGCTTACCTCCTGCACCATGTGTCTCGGCACCTTCAAGTTCGACATTTAAAATACAGGGAGTGTACCCTGACCAGTGTGGCTTGGTTGGTTGGGCATCGCAAAGCAAAATGTTGCCACTTCGATTCCCAGTTAGGGCATATGCTGGGTTGTGGGTTTGGTCCCGGTCAGGGCACAGACAGAAGCAATCAAACATTGTTCTCTGTCATATTGATATTTCTCCCCACCCTCTTTCTCCCTCCTTTCCCCTCTCTTGAAAAATAAGGGAATAAAATCTTCAAAAAAAATAAACTAAAGCCCTGGCTGGTGTAGCTCAGTGGATTGAGCGTGGGCTGGGGACCAGAGGGTCCCGGTTCGATTCCCAGTCAGGGCACATGCCTAGGTTGCGGGCCAGGTCCCCAGTGAGGGCCATGTGAGAGGCAACCATACATTGCTGTTTCTCTCCCTCTCTGTCTTCCTCCCTTCCCCCTCTCTAAAATAAATAAATAAAACCTTTAAAAAAAATAAACTAAAATTCAGGGAGTGCTACTTGATCTCTCCAGTGTGTCTTTGACTGTGGCCCTGTCTTGGCCATCCACAATTTAAAAAATTATTTTGGCTTGACACTTGTCCTTTTGTGATGTTGCTTGTTAGTAGATGGCATACAGCATAAGGATTTTAAGAAAAACCTGGAAACCCTCCTTGCCTACCCCTGCCAGCCCTGGCTGTGGCCGGAGGAAAACCCTGGTGTCCCGTCATCACGCTGTGCAGATTGGAGGCAGTTTACTTGGTGGCTCCCTCTGGGGCTCCACTGTTGCTGCTGGTGCTGCTGATGCTGGGGGTAGTGGGGGAGCCCCCAGGGCCATGCTGGAGGGCTGGGTTGGGGGTGGCAGTCCTGAATTCTGGGCCTGGTAGCACAGTGGTGGCCCTGGAATTCAGGCTGGGGGGGAATGGTCATCCTTGCTTCCTGGCTGGCTAAGGAAAGGATCTAACTTGGTCTCAGGCTGGCTGAGGGAAAGGTAAGCCATGACCACAGGCAATCTGGGACATGGTTATCCTTGCTTCCACGCTGGATGGGGAACTGGTAGACTTATCTTGAACCTCCTGAGTTGTGGGAAGACTGCTGTTGGGCTCAGGGGAGGGGCAGGGCCTCGCCCTGACAGTATGCCCTGGCCTTTCATCTTGTTTTTGTTGTGCGCAAGATCAGGTAATATCCATAATATTGTTATATTTTCTTCATGGTACTGACTCCTGTATCTTGTGCTGCTTAAATTCAAAGTTCTGCATTATTTCTGTTACCTGAGGGTCAATGCCACCTCAGGGCGACTCACTGTACAGCTTCAGTTCCTCCCCCTGGCCAGTATTGACCCATGGACTTTCATTATATCTTCCAGGGTAGTTCTTTGGCTGGAGTAAATGGTCATTAATTTTTGTAACAGTGTTTGACGTCTTAGAGACATAAAGTATGCTATGTGGAACTGCCCATTCAATATATATTGCTTCAGGTCCTCAAAGTTCTCCTGCCCAAAATGGTGGTTTCCCATCATTATCCCCCTCCTAGGCCCCAGACATCAACCTGCAGCCTGTCATAGGGTTGGAGCTGCAAGATCTCTGAGGCCATATAGGAGATGGTGCCACAGAAGGTGTTGAGTTTATCATCTGAAAATTCTGTATGGAAGACAAAGTCTGCTAATTTGATATTCAGCTCACTGTCTAGAAGGATGTTCTCTGGCTTCAGGTCACTGTGGGCTGTTCCCCTGGGGTGGCAACACTGTACCAATGATGTCAGTTGCCAAAACATGGGTCTGGCTTCCTCCCTGGTCCTGAGGCCATAGTTCTCAAGATAGACCCATATAAGTACCCTCTGCTATTGTGTTCCATGAAGAGAAAATACTGGTCCT
>PVJI01007840.1:0-75315 GCA_004026765.1 Micronycteris hirsuta | reverse complement strand
ATCATGACTGCAAACCTAGCAAGCACCCTTAAGCTATTTGACAAAAGCTGCAGGGTACAAAGAGTTATTTACAGACTACAATCTCACTAACATTTGGCTAGGAGTCACAGCTTGCCCTCCAGGCCTGTTTCTATTTTACTACTTACTACATTTCTAACAGGACCCAAAATATTCCAAGGTTATAATATCCCTGTTACAGTACTAGCCCCTGTAGATTGTGCTATTTTCCCATTGAAGCTTTAGCTCAGGAATAGATAACCCTTCCCTCTCTCTAATTTCTTTAGGATGTTTAGGCAGTTGGAGATTTCAAAATACTCCTGAATGCAAAGAGAAAAGCATAGGGTCTACAAAGGCTACAGATCCTGTTATAACCAGTGCTGTCCCTATTCCTTTAACATGAAGCCCAACAAGTTCTTCCTTCTGCTTCATAATCTAGATCCTCAGGAGCACATGGACAGATGCTAGCACCTACAGAACTGAAGAGCAGGCTTGTGGGCCTAAGATGCCTTTAGTACAACAACCCTGCTGTCACTAAAGAAGACCACTGATCATGACATTGACAAAGGGGAGGAGAGAAGAGAGCCCTTAATGCAGAGCTTACTGGAATGGCAGTGGACGATTCTAAGCAATGTCTATAAAGTAGTGTGCCACGGTCACACCTGGTCTGGAAAACACATGTGGGTCATTTAGAAGAATTAGAGCGGACCACTTTAACAACTACATGTTCCTGTTTTCAATGTACCGTACATGTTCTTGTGTTTCCCAATCTCTGGCACCACTCACACTGTATTCATAGCCCCCTGGTTCCCCCCACCACACTCACGCACAAAGGACACTTCCAGCCTGTGGCCTGGGAAGCACACCTCACCTTATCTCTACTCCCCCTCTTGGACAGGAGACCAAAATGCAATGGTTGCTTCTCACTTACTGACACGCTCAATTTCAGTTGACTAGCACTCCCATTTGCAAGTAGCTGAAGCCTTCGTAATAGTCACTGTAAATCTTCAGTATTCAGAATCCTGCCTGGTCCATTTCAGGATCATTGTTCGGCCTAAGGTCAGAATCACCATATCTATAGGGGCCTATCAATGGACTCATTAGAAAAAGTAGTGAGAGCCATTGATGAGATTATTGGAACATCTGAAGGTCAAGGGTTAAACCTATTTGGCATCCAGAGGAGCTGGTCAGATAAGAGGACAAGAGCAGAGCCAACTCAGCAGGGATGCAAAGTTGGGCAACTGAGCACTATAGATAAGAACAGCGGAGCTTGGGGCTTGGGAAATTCTGATGATTGTGCTAAGTGATTGTGCTTAGGCCCCTGTCACCGAAGACCACTTTGCCTTGGAAGTAGACTGAAACACACCAGGAGGCTTTTGATGTTAATCTGCCTTTATCATAGAATAGCCTCTTCTGAGTAAACAGGAAGGGATCAAAGAATAGCCCTATTCTGCGTCTTCTTCAAATATGCAAATGAAACAGGGAGAATAGCATGAAAGATACAAACTCTTCATAAAAAGACATATATTTGTTTGGTGTTTTTAAAATGTACACACAAAAAGAAAGCAATGATGGTCTTGGAGCTTTTCAAATGTCACTGCATCTTTACCTGACTTTTTGGAATTTCTACATACATGGTGTTCTGTAAATCCAAGCACCACAGCATGTTCAACTAATTATCAATTTATGAATTTCGCTCATGTCAATAATACTGTGGTGTGCATCCTTCTACTTACTATGTCCACATGTAACTAGTTCTCTAAAACAGATACTTAGAAGTAGGACTGCGACCTTGAAGATTACATGTATTTAAGTCTTTGTAAGAGGCTGCCACATTGCCATCCAAAAAAGCTAACCCAGTTTATAAATCCAGAAGCCAAGCATAAATGGGACTTCCCACAGCTTCATGATTATCACGATTAAAATTCCGTCAGTGTATTAGGTGAAAATATTTATTGTTTTTATTTGCATTTTCCTGATTATTAATGTGGTTGAGCATCTTTTCATATGTTCGTGGATCTTTTGCATTTCTTCTTTTGAGTCATATTATTTTGTACTATATATACATCCTGTATATGGATTGCTTTTCTCCAGATAAGACAATTTAAAGAACTGGGCTTTGAGGGGAAGGATGGTACTTTAATGAGGAAGTGAAAAACACTACAGACAAACATATATATTGCATTGTTACTAAAAATTGTGACATAGAGCCTCTTAGGAATAAATACAATCCATATTGTTAGCCATTAAATAGATTTAACATACTAACATAAGATAGAATACTGTGTACGTTTAACTTAGTGTTTCAGGTAACCTTTGACAAATTACTTCTCTGCAGCTCAGGTATCTCACCTGTAAAATGGAGGTATTACGCACCCGATAGAGTTGTTCTGAGGATTAAATGAGTTTGATATTTATAAAGGGCTTGGAATAATGCCTGGCATGTAGTAAAGCTATATAAATATGAATTGTTATTATAATTTCCAGGAGGAAGATTGTGTACATTGCAGTTGAGCAAAGTTTATGCAAAAAAGTGGTGATTTAAGAAGCCATTCAAGAATTATGTGTGTGTGTGTGTGTATGAATCTATCATGTGACTTGGGGAATAGGGTAGTGATAAATATGAAATCTCCCAAGAGAGGATCAGGTCTCTGAGAAGTCTACCTGATGCTGCTAACTAGCTGTTTGAGTTGTATTTATCTCCTGGAGTCCAGTTGTTAAGTAGTTGGGAGACAGGAAAGCCAACTAAGCAGGGTGTCCTACCAGAGGACATTTAAAGAAGGGGGTGCCAGTGAAACATACAAGCCAGAATCTTTCCGAATGACATGAAAGTTAGGAGCTCCTGAGACACAAAGCAAGGAGTAGGAGAGATGCAGCCCAATGCCAGGAACTGAACAGGGGTTAAGTCAGAATGATAACAGGCAGCAAGAAAAGAAATAGGACAATCACATTAATCTTCCTGAAAATATACGCCTCACTTTTATGAATCAGTGGATGTTAGGCAGTGCTTAAAAGCAAAGGATAAAAAGATTCACCACATAAACCAAGTGGAGAATGATTGTGATCCAGATTGATTAAACTAAAACCACCATAGCCTTGAATTTGTACATTTTTCCTTTGTGCCATAGACATGACACATGGCAAGCCCTCTGAATTCGGGGCTCTACTGACTGAATATGACGCTAAGGATCTGCTCATCATGCTAGATTTCCAGGGTTCGAACACACAGATCAATTTTATTAGGTATCAAACAAATGGACATTATTAACATTAACTTGTTTCTTCTGCTCAAGGAAACACTTCACCCCCCAGTTGTTAAATGTACACATGAAAATGAATTTCAAATGTGTAAATATTAAGAGTCTTCTGTAACTAGAAACAAATGACATCAATGAGAGAACAAGATATTGTGTTTTTTTTTCTAAACCATGAACCATAATCATTGCAAATTCTTCCTAAACTAAGAATACCACAATGAAAAGTTCACTTCGTGACCTTATCCTGCCATTTCTAGTGTATGCTTTGTATTAGCAGAAAGGTATCTTTCACTTCCTTTTTAAATTCCTGTCTGAATATTTAATCTTGACGTATCCTCTGAATTATTTCTGGAGATTCATTCTGGTATTGTAACTTTTCACAGTTTAACATATTTGTATGTGATTGAAATCTTACGGGAATTTTTCATGAGTTGTAGGATTAATTTTGAGCACCTGGTCACTGCTATTATAAAATTATACCAACAGCATAAATTGTAACAGCATCTTGTCCATATTTCGGGGTGGAGGGGAAGACAAGGAGATGGGGAATGGGGAGAAGGGGTGTGACAAGGGACAAAACAGGTTGTGAAAAAAAGCCCTGAACTTGGAGTCAGAAGATGCATGACTGAGACAAGTATCACCACTCACCAGCGAGACAAGTCACTGAACTTTCTTTCTTACATTTACAAAATAAATAACTGCAGGAGTTATAAAGCTAATGTGTATAAATGTTTCCCATAATAATAGCTAACACTTTTGAGTGCATATTAAGTGCCAGGAACTTGGCTAAGTGCATTATATGGATCATTTCATTTAATCCTCACAGCAACCCTGCAAGTTAGGAATTATTAGTTGCCACGTTTTACGGATGAACAGCTCAGAAAAGACAAATAACAGGTCCAAAGTTAAAAAGCTTGTAAGTGCAGAAAGTGGGGTTTCAAGAATAGCACTAACTCCAAAATTAAACTTAATTGCTGTTGTATCTAGTACTTTTTTCTGTTTATTGGCTCCTAATACACATATCAGTGCAAATCAGCTTTTAGCTGTTGAGCCAACCCTGACTCTCTAGAGTTCTATGTTTGATAAGGATTTTTCTTTCTTTAATTTGATTTCATTTTTCCCATCACCATTTATCCCCACTAAACCCCTCTTCAGTGTCCACCCACCACCCTCTCCCCCACATTCACCAAACTGTTGTCTGTGGCCATGAATTATTTCTCTGTTTTTCCCTTTTTGCTCAATCCCTCTACCCTCTCTCAAATGCAGCCCCCAGAGCTGTCTGCCTGTGCTCTGTATATGAGTCTGTCTCTATTTTGCTTATTGTTCAGTTTATTCATTAGATTCCACATATGAGTGAAATCATATACTTGTCTTTCTCTGACTGGCTTATTTCACTTAGCATAATGTTCTCCAGGTCCATCCAAGTTGTCACAAAGGTAAATTTTTCTACTTTTCATGGCTGAATAGTATTCCATTGTGTAAATGTACCACAGCCGTTTTATCCACTTACCCACTGATGGACACTTGGGTTGCTTCCAAATCTTAGCTATTGTAAATAATGCTGCAATGAACATAGGGGTGCATATATTTTTTCAAATTAGTGTTTCAGGTTTCTTCGAATAAATTCCCAGAAGTGGAATCACTTTGTCATAAGGCAGTTGTATTTTTAATTTTTTGAGGGAACTCCATCCTGTTTTCCACAGTGGCTGCACCAGTCTGCATTCCCACCAACAGTGCATGAGGGTTCCCTTTTCTCCACATCCTCACCAATTCTTGTTATTTGTTGGTTTATTGATGGTAGGATTTTTCTTAATAGACCACTTATTGCTCATTGTGCTAAGTTTTACATGTTTCCATTTAATCCTCATGACATCCCTATGTTATAGGCTTATCCCCATATTAGAGAGGAAAATAAATCATGAGTTCATTGAAGTCCTCAATATTGCACATGGTATGTGGGAAATGTGATTCAAACCCTGGCTTTGAATGAAGGTCACCTGGCTTCAGAGTCTATTTATTTAATGACATATTTATTTACTATATGAAGTCACATCATATTCAAGGATTAAGTACCAAAGTCAGTATATAAGGCAAAAATTGCAAATAATTGAAATTTTCACTAAAACTCCCTTTAATTACACATCAACAATCGTATATGGGCTATTCTATACCACGCTGGAGATCAATAAGTTCAACACCAGAAATTTTTCCTGCAGAATTGGAACAGATTGCTATTTCTTTAACTTAGCACAGATGAAATAGTTTATGTTTAGAGGCCATGTGCTGGAAAACTAAATGTCTTTAACTTAAAAATCCTGACCAGATTAATAAAGTATTCATAGTATAAGAAGTAAATGGAAACTGAAGCCGAATGACTGAATAGCAAGGAGTATTTCCCATTTCATGTTCTCTCCAGGGCATGTTGTCGATGAATGAAATGGCTCACCTCCACTACTACACTTTCACATTTTTAAATTTCCTTTTGGGCACATTTAATGTGCTTCTACTACACACCTGTGAGGCCACATCCAGGGTCAGAGGGAAATAGGCTAATCATTATTGATTTCGGTAGGTTATGAGTATAAGAGTGACAGTTTTGGCCAAAACTGTACTAGGTATGTAAGTATTAAGTGAATCCAAAGCTCATTCTTCTCGTATCCACATAGCTTATACTTCCTTTTTATAAAATTTAATGCACTTTCCTTATTTGACCATAAGTCCTCCAACACAGGAACAGTGATGGTCTCACTGTTACGGAAAGTTAGCTCACGCAAACACAAGAGAATGGTGGTAATGCGACTCTTTATTTACGCGCGGGCTCAGAGGAGATGCCACTCCAAATTCTGAGCAGCAAGACAAAGACCAGAGGTAGTTTTTATACATTTCGAAGGTAGCAGAGTTACACATTACTTGGGTGTAATGTTACAAGCAAGTCTTACAGAGAAACAAAGCTGGTTATAGGGATGAAGGTTCAAAGTTCCCTGGAAATGCAGAGGGGCGTATATCACTTGAGATGAGCAAACAGAGCCGTCTCCAGACAGTAGTTCCTACATCTGCATTCCTAGATAACGACCTAGTTGGGAGGAGGCTACTCTTCCTGCCAGACACAAGATTGCAAAGCGCTAAGCGACTGGTTAGGCATTACAGGATACAAAGGAACTACAAAGGGTTATCTACAGGTTACAATTTTACTAACATTTGGCCAGGGGTCACAGCATGCCCTCTGGGCTTGTTCCTATTACAATGCTTCTTTAAAACTTATAATATTTCTAGTAAAAACTCATAACATCACCATCCACTTTACCGCTGAGTCTAGCAGAATAGCTGTAACACATTGGTCCAACTCAAAAAGATTTTGTCGAATAATGAATGAATAAGCAGATAAATGACTACATTCTCTTTAACGTTCGAATCTTGTTGCAATGTCAGAACAACCCATATTATTTTATGGAGTTAATCTTCACTCGGTGTGACCCTCTTATCCAGAAGACACGGAGAACGCAATCTATTCGACTTCCTCGATCTCTACCTATCAAGTATACTTAGTACTTTTTTACAGAATAAGTTCAGAGAAGGGATTCAGTAGTCAGTTTGTCCAAGTTCATGTGCTGTGGCATTTACCAAACCTCTCTAAGCCTCGTTTCCTCTTTGTAAAATGGGTAAGAACAGTCATTACAACTAACATGTCTTAAGTATAAATTATGTGACAATTGCTATTCTCAATGCTTTCTACAACCAGGTTGTTTAACATCCCCGGGCGCCTTGTAAGGCTGCATCTGTGAGTGTACGGATCTTGTTCTGAGCCAAACTGGCACGTGGTCACTCGTAAAATGACCAGCCTCATAAAGCATCAGGCACGGTGTCCAATGCATAAAGAAGTCTTAGTAACTATTGGCTCTGATCATTAGTAATAACAATACTCATATAATAATTGCATGCTCTGCATCTCACAGGGCAGGTAACCACAGGGAATGCTGTGGTCAAGGCCCACTAATGCCCCTTCAGAACAGAGACCACATTATCCCAGCTACCGGGAGTGCTGATGGTAGATAACTCAAAACGAAGCTACTTTTGGGGAAATGCCCCGATAAAGGGAGCCTCCTTTGCCAAGATTCACAGCCTCTGGAGGCAGCCTTCTTCCAACATCTGGTTAATAAAACAAGGTTGGGGGAGACAGCAAAAGCCTTGTCCCCTTGCCGCAATGCAGGACAGTTCGGAAAGGCCAGCCCTGCCCGAGAGCTCCCTGTGGGACCTGTTAAGGACGCTGTTACAATTGTAGCACCTTCTCCCTCTGTCAATCCCTCACGTCCTCCCTTCCTCCAGGTACTGTTCATCCCGTAAACTTCCTGCATTCAAATCTTCACGTCAGGGTCTGTTTCTGCAGAACCTGGCCTAAGACGGTAGGAGAAGCCTCTACAGGGCCTCAGTTTCCTAAGCCACAGGGTGCTCCACAAGGGCTTGGTTTCTCACAGAGAATTGTCACCCAGATCTCCTATGGACCGCGAAGGGTAGGGCGGTCCCCTGATGGGCCAGCTCTATTTCTGGCATCATTTTTCCTTCACTGCTACATTCTTACCCAAACAGCTTTCTTGTTACGTGCCCTTCTGTACTCCCCTACTTCTGTCTTGAATCTGTCATAAACTTTTTCACTGAAAGGCTGATGATAAAAGTATATAAAATTACTTAACTATATAAAATTACTTAACAAGTATGGAGCCAATTCATCTACTATAATGAAAATAAATTAAAACATGCCAAAATTTTAGAGTTTCCAAGGAAATCTAATATTGCATCCAATTTAAAATGTCTTACATTTGTTTCTTAATTTTGCTGCCTAAATTGGAATGTCATCCTCAAAGTAATCTTAAATTGACTTATGCACAAACATCAGCTTTCATGTTTTTAACTTAAAAACTCAAGTTGCTAACAGAAAGTTGGTAATAATCTTGCAACTTCCCTAAATTGTACTGTAAAAACAGAATCTCCATCTCAGATTATTCCTTGATGGGGCTCAAGTGAGGCTACAGTTTTATATATTCTGCGTTGGCTGAGCTGAGCTTCTCTATGCAAAGAATTATATATAGGTTAATGGGATTAACCAGAAAAAAAAAAAGAAGTGTTCATAATTCTTCAATGACTGAATATGAAAACATAATAAGCCATTCTTAATTCTAGCAGAAGAATTATGTGGGTCACTTGCCATGCCCTTGGCAATGGATATTGTCTCACTTGACAACTGACCACGTCTGGTTAGAATATTAATATTTGAGTGAACTTGCATTAACATTATTTTGAAAATAAAAGGACTGTATATTTTTATCTATATCCAACACTTCCACATATGACAATAAAGTAATTTTTCACTAATTGGCTCATTGAACATGCGATGGTCTGAAGTGACGCACAACAAAGCACAAACATAAGACAAAGGGAAGAGTAAACGCAAGCTGTCATCCCAAGGCTGCAGTCCTTGGAGGCAGTGCGCTAGGCATTGGCCCAGGAAGACATGCCCATGGTCTTCAATTTGGGGGTAGCTCTCAGCCTATTTCTGGTACTGGCATGAATTTAAATTGGGGATGCAAGAAACATTTTGCAGAGGGTTTTTTATGGTCTGAATGTTTGTGCCCCAGAGTCGTATGTTGAAATTTTAACCCCTAAAGGTGATAGTATTTATAGGAGGGGCTTTCGAGAGGTGATTAGGTCGTGAGAGTGGGGTCTTCATAAAAGGGATTAGCGCCCTTATTAGAGAGACCCCACAGAGCACCCTCACCCCTTCCATCAAGTGAGGATACAAGGAGAAGTCTGCAAACCAGAATAGGGCCCACACTGGACCATGGTAGCAGCCTGAAATTGAACTTCAGGCTCTACAACTGTGAGAAATAAACTTAGGTTGTTTCCAACCTACAGTCATGGTATTTCCTTTAGCAGCTCAAATGGACTAAGACAGGGTTCTCCTATTGCACCACGTCTTCTCTAGGCACCCACAGAAGCTCTCCATTACAGAAGGGGTACTTTGTCCATCCAAAATAAACAAGGGGAGATTTTCTCCCTCTTTCTCAGGGAAAGAAACTGTCACAACCATTTACACCTGACCCACCTTTGCTGAGAAGAAAGTGTTTCCACAGACAATGCCTCTGTAGAGGCTCATGGAATCAGGAGAGTGAATGATTCAAAGGCCAGGATTTTACCATAGCTGCTAACAGGAGCCTCTTCTCTCGACGCAGTCCAGCAACCCCAGCTATGATGACTGCCCATTCCCACACAGAACCAACCATCACTAGCAGTTTTATTTTCATTGGCAGCTACTTTTACGATTCAGATGTCCCTGGCTCCTCAGTGAGGCTTTCCAGAGCTGCTGAACAATTTTTCCATATTGTCTGCAGCTTGACGGGGTGCTCGGGGGAGTGGGACAGAGGTCACTGACAAACTGGGGTGCGCTTGCTCCCTGTGCTTGAGATGAACTGTTTACCAAGTTTCTAAGCTGTTTAAATACTTACTAAATTTTGAGCCTAGGCACAAATTTAAATAATGATAAAAGGCAAGTACCATATGATCTCACCTATAAGTGGGAGCTAATCAACAAAACAAACAAGCAAGCAAAATAGCACCCGAGACATGGAAATAAAGAACAAACTGACAGTGACCAGAGGGAGGTGGGATGGGGATAACGGGGAACATGGATAAAGGACCCGTGGGCGTGGACCACGGGGCGGGGATTGACTGTGGGAGTGGGAGAGGCGGCAGGGGAGAGCAATGAGGGAAAAAGTGGGACAACTGTAAGTGAACAATAATAAAAAAATTGCTTTACCTTTTTTCCAGATCTTGGAAAAATTTACAAAGGCACAAATTAGATGTTAATTTAGATAGCAGATAATGCTTACCTACCAACATTTGGATGAATGTAAATAACTCAGAAATAAGTTTGAATGAGACTTAGGATATGAATATATAAATAAAATACATTTACATAAGTAAAACAAAAAGGATCAAATACTTCCACTTTTAGTTAAAATTATTTGATATGCTGATGTATGTTATCATTACTGAGCATTCCTACTTTAATTTAAATGAATGTATTTTTAAAATGCTTTCTTATTACAAGGCTTAAAACTAGAAGAATTATACACCAAGCTTTACAAAATCTTCAGAAAATATGGTATCAGCAAGAATACAAAAGCTCAGAGATTGAAGGTGTAACTAGGTGACCTCTGAAATTCTTTCAGTTCTAAGGGTCTAACATCTAGGAGTTCTTTGTATTTGGTTGCGCATTTCCCTTATCAAATTTAATAGATTTAGATAAACGCATAATACGTCATTTTTAAATGCACATTGTGTCATCTGCACACTTTTCAAGCAGAAGTCACAGAACTTGGTGGACTTGATTGATTGATCGAATGCACGGCTGAATTCTGATGTATTATTTTCTACAAAGGATTTGAATACAGCTGAAAAAGGCGGGGCATGAAATGCAATAGTATAATATAAATGGTGCGAAACACAGAATCAAGAAGTTAATATTATTAGGGCAGTAAACATATAATACAATATACAAATACGTATTATAGAATTTTATATCTAAGACCTATGTAATTTTGTTAACCCCAATATGTTTAATTAAAAAAAGAAATTAATATTAACAAGGCCAAAAAAGTCAGTATACTTGCTGTACCTAAATTTCTATGTTGGTACTGAGCTTCCTGGTAAAGAGAGGAAAAGTGGGTAATTAGAACCAATTATATTTCTCATTTCTGAAAAAGAGGGAGCATAATACTTCTTAAAGAGACACCAACATTTTTCTATAAATTATTTCTAAAAGCATTACTCACAGAGAATTTTATATAAGCACAACTAAAGTAGTAAAGAAAATCTTCAACTTTATTTCTAGCAAATGCTTTAGCAAATTTGGTTGCAGCAATTAAAATAAACAAGTGCATATATTAAATATAATTTATGACTTGCAATTCTTCAAAGAAATGAACTAATACAATCCAACTATACAGGTTTGTAGTGATTCAATTTAATTGAAAGAGAGAAAGCTAATCTTTTCTTCTATTGCACTATTGAAATGCAGAAATTATCTCTAAGACTTTTAGTTAAGTAATACAGATTGCCTATATATTGAAGCCCTATACTTTTCAGTTCTTCTTTTCTTTTTTTTTTTTTTTGGTTTTTTATGGTCTATAGAGTTTGTTTTTAGTCAGTAATAATAATAGTTGATATTGAGTACATGTTTGCATCAATGTAACAATTCAGAAGTTCAGAAAGATTTCTTCATTCAAAATTTGAGCTTATTTCTTAATCAGATGCTAGGTTCTCTTGTCAATATTTGATCCATGCCTTCCCCTCTACACACCACTGAGGTTAACCTTCTCTGAATTTTCCAAAATCACCAATAACATTCTCCCTGACTTGTCACCTTAACACAAAGAAACATGTGTTAGAACATTTCAATCCAAGATTAGGTCCCATATTTAGCCACAGTCATAAGCTCAAACGTATTACAAAAATCAAGGAGTGGCCCTGGCCTGGTGGCTCAGTTGGTGGGAGCATCTTTCTGTAGACCAGAAGATTGCAGGTTTGATTCCCAGTCAGGGCACACACCTAGATTGCGGGGTTTGATACTTGGTCAGGGCGTGTACAGGAGGCAACTGATTGATGTTTCTCTCCCTTCCTCTCTCTCTAGGGTCAGTGAATATATCCTTGGGCGAGGATTAAAACTATAAAAAAGACAAGAAGGAGTGGTATTTGGGAGAAATTGTCTACATCTGTGTGCCCTGATCTCAACAACTTCTACCAGGTACTTCTTTGTTTTGTTTATTTGTGAGTGAGGATTTTTGTTTTGTTGTTCTTCTATTGTTTCATTTTTCAAAAGTGTTTATGCAATATATATTTTTATATTCTTACAAAGCAGGGCGGGAGGGTGGAAAGGAGGGGCAGAGCTGAAACTTCTAGTGGTGCCTGCCATTTAATTCATTCATCAGTCCAAGTACATGACGCATCTATTCTCCTGACTGGTGGAAGGCAAGTAGACCCTGGTTAATTCAGCTAGGATCTAGCTGCTGAGAGTAGGAAAGTCTCAGTTTGCCAGTAGTTATGGTACATGTACTTGGTATCATAAGCAAGTTTGGGGAGGTATCAAAGAGTTAAGTTTGTATATATCATCATCCAAGGAAGAGTAGATCCCGTTATCTCTTTATATCACAATTAGTCCTGTTTTCTTGGGTTCAGAGTTTAGCTTGTTAAAACAAAGACACGACAGAAATGTAATTCAAGACAGTAAATGTCAAGGATGTGTGGTGTCTGTGCATGTGGCTTATGTGTGTTGAAAAAATGACCAGCACTAAAACTACTTCCTGGAGCAGTCCATTTTATGAGTCCAAGATAACGTAGAAAATACCAATTAATCTGGCCGGAAAAACTTTAGAAAATATTAAATACTTCATGAAGTCAAAAGGCAACATGAGAAAGAATAACACGATGCCTCAAGCTCATTTCAAAAGGCATCAATTGACTCAGGTTTCTGTAGGTCATTGCTCAGAAGTCATTGCTCATGATGGAAGCTCTTGAGGTCCATTTTCCAGGGCCTTGCCTTTTTTTTAAAGTCCACGCCATAAAACAGCATCAAGTAAAACTGTACATATTTCCATTCATTAAGATGTTCTAGAATGAAAATTGGCACCTCTATTTGAAAAAGCCCAGTGTTCCTAACATTTTTTTATTCTGTGATTAGAATGAAATCTATGGAGGCTAGGAAAACTGTGAAGATTGAGTGGCAAGGATGTTAAAAAAAAAAAAGAGAGAGAGAAACCAATATCTATATATATGTGGCCTTTGAAGCTATTTTGCCTTAAACTAATGTCAAATTCCAAAGTGAGTAGATAGTGCAGTAATTTGTTCACTTGATTCCATGTCCTGTTTCAACTTTAAGTACATGTGCACTGTACTTAAAGTTTTCCATACTGCCAGCTAGACACTACGCCAAGCACTTTACCTGCATTTTCTCATTCAATTATCACAACAGGCCTATAAATGTTTTCCTCATTTTATAAATGAAGAAACTGAGTCTTAGGATTGTCGTGTAGCAGGTAAGCCAGGCGTTAGGAGCAAGTTTGACTGATCTGGAACCTGCTATGCTGACGTTCCAAGTTGTCAGACAATCCGATGTCACTTTGCACAGTTGCAAGATAGCAGATGAATTTGAATTTACCAGTAAATTGTTCAATCTTGGGCAAAAACACTTAACCACTTAAGTCTCAATTTTCTCTTCTGGAATGGGCACAATAAAAAACTCAAAGTTTTTGTATAAATCAAATGAAATAACACATGTGAATGCACTTTACAAATAGAGAGATTGTTTGGCTCTTATTGCTAGCATTAATTTTCGGAGGTTTGGTCCTTGTCTTCTGATTGTCTCTTTAAATCTGCTGTGCTATGTGAATCAGGCCCCTTAAAATGCTCTGAGTAAAAGTTGGAAGTGTTTTTCTATAAATAAAATGTGTAAACTTCAGAGCATTGGCCCTCCAGTGATTTCTTTTTCTTTTTTACTCCTCGGATATACACTTCCTTATTTTCTGATTCTCAATATATTTTTAAACAAAAGGTAACTAGGTAATTACTTGCTAGATTAGTTATAGCTTTAATTTGCACATTACTTTTTTCACATTAAAATGTGTAAATGAGATGCTATTTATTTAAAAGAAATGATAACCATTATTTTATATTATTTCTCTGATCTTCAATTTCTATCAATGTGTAATTTTATATACAGAATTATAATCAAAATGTATGCAATCCATACTTGATTTGTTTTCATACTTGTAGGTGATTTACCAAAAGCTAAAATTCTCAAGTTCATCACTTATACTAAATGAATGAAATAACAGAATATGCCATAAATAACTTCATTATTTCCTTATTACTAAGTACTTATGTTGCTTTTGGGATTTCCACAATATTTCAATGGTGCTGGAAAATACCTTTCTACTTACACTTTTTGGTTTTTCTTCCTTCATTTCTTCCTTTTGTTTCTTTTTTCTTTTGGTATTAATTTCCATGAAGCAGATTATTTTATCAAAAAAGATCAACAGTTAATATGGTCCACCATATGTGTTGGTAGCTTCATTTTTATAATCAGCATAGGCATAATCCAATTTTTTTCAAAACATCAACAATGTCACCTTAGGTACTTTGACCTATACATTTTCATTTTCCTATGTGATTATTTTAGCTCTTTATTCTAACTGCTGTGTATTAGATGAAAAGTGAGTTTCTCCACGTTGATATGCAAGCTTCCAAGAAGCAGTCATTTTCATAATAATAATAGCATTCCACACTGATTTTATGCCTAGGACCAGAATTATATTTTGAATATCATCTGATATACTTCTTCTCCTTGATAATTAATTTGTTGTTAATTTTGCATCCATCCCATCATTAAAGCTGGACAGAGAGGGTAAACTTTGTTACATAATTTAAGGATGAACAGAGAGGACAGAATCACCTTTTGGTTTTGTAGCTCCCAAGCAGATTTTTTTTAACTTTTCACGTTTTTTATTTTCTTTAATCACAGTTCACATTCAATATTATTTTGTATTAGTTTCAGGTATATAGCACACTGGTTAGACTATCATATACCTTCCTGAGTAAGTTTTTGAGAGATGATTATTCTCTTTTTTATTTTATTGTATTTTTTCCATAACCATTTAACCCCCTTAAGTCCCCCTCCCCCTTGCAATCACTGCACCATTGTACATGTCCATGAGTCCTTTTTCCTCTTTGCTAGATCTTTCCATCCTATAACCCGCCCCCCCCCAATAGCTGCAGCCTGTTCTCTATCTATGCATCTGTCTCTATTTAGCTTGTTTGTTCATTTTGTTAATTAGTTCCCACATATGAGTGAAATCATGTGGTGTTTGTCTTTCCCTGACTGGCTTATTTCACTTAGCATAACGTTCTCCAGGTCCATCCATGCTGTCACAAAGGGTAAACTTTTCTTCTGTTTTATAGCTGAGTTGTGTAAATGTCCCATAGTTGTTTTATCCACTCATCTACTGATGGACACTTGAGCTGCTTCCATATCTTGGCAATTTTAGTAACACTGCAATGAACATAGGGGTACTATGTTCTTTCGAATTTGTGTTTTGGGTTTCTTCGGATATATTCCCAGAAGTGGGATTGCTAGGTCAAAAGGCAGACCCATTTTTAATTTTTTGAGGTGTCTCCATACTGCTTTCCACAGTGGCTGCACCAATCTGCATTCCTACCAGCAGTGCAAAGGGTTCCCCTTCCTCCACATCCTCACCATCAACAGAAATGGAAATTTGAAAGCTAAATTGTTTTATTTATAGAGAAGTAAAGTGACATTTTTTCAACCTAAAATGCCACCTATTTGGAGGCCACAAAATTTGAGAATGTTTATGTTTACTGACAAATACAAAATATATACTTATGTTTATATACATATATAATATTGTATCTGGGCTTTATTTGAACATATTAGCCCATTTTCTAATTTTTGGCATATGTTATATATTCTGTGATCTAATTTTTTCTGTTGATTCCTTTATGCTTGATATTCTTTCTTATAAGGAAGCTATTAACTGAATTCAGGAAGTATTTTCTATTTCAAGCTTTATTCCTCATATCTTTGTGGGAATGACAAAATTCTCTAACACTATTGAGATATCAAATCAGGGACCCTTTCCTTTGTGTCTGTGTTCTACACCAAACATCCATCATGTCCCTAACACAGAGCTGATTTCATTTCCACAGTGATGTGTCAACAGTTATTAAATTGTGAGTGTTCCTAGCCTTTATCCTAACTCTGGCCACCAAAGACAATTCTGGCTTGGCATCCTCCCTCTCCTGACGATGGGGGTTTGTTGTGCAGAACCAGGAAGAAAGCTGGAGCCAGAGAAACACTGGGAGAAAGGCTATGGGCTGAGGAAATCTTCAAATGGGGAGGTTTGAAGATCTTAGGGACAATTTAGGATGGAAGAAATGGGGAAGCAGTTGCAGTGAGTAAAGAAAATGAATGGGAAAGATCAACATTTTAAATTATTACTGCAGTGTATAGCTCTCCATTCTATTTTGAAAAGTACAAATAAAGTATTTGTTATTTTAAAATTATTTTAGACTGGGTGTATTCATTTTCACCTTGACATTACTTATTCTGCATACTGTGTGAATGTATGGAACGGTCTTTTGTCATAAGTACATGCTGAGTGTGTTCAGTTTCCTCAGGGTTCAAGATCTTCACTGTGGCAGACCATGCAGTGTGAGAAACGTCACAGTGTGACGTTACAGAAGTAAATGTGAGTGCTTGGACAGAACGTGGGCTCTCACCAGGATATACTATGGAGACCTGGGGGGGTTTCTTAATCGATTAATGTCTGGTTTATTTTTCCCCTAAAGGTGAACAAGATGCAGCTCATTACATTTTTCCCAGAGATTTGTATCAGTCACTGCTGCAGAACAGACAATAAAATCTCGGCAGCATGAAACACAGCATTTCTTTTTCACTCACTGTACTGCTGTTTACTAGGGTTCAGCGGATCTAGTTTGAGGTCAGATAGACTTGGCTCCAAGCTGCAGTTGGGTCCAGCTATGTTTTACATACCTCTCATGGTCTTTGGACCAGCAGCCATTGAAAGAACGTCCTTTGGGTAAAGGCATCAGCTCAGGAAAACAAGCCCAACTGCACAAGCACATTTCAAGCCTTTGCTAGCATCATGTCCACTAAAATCCCTTTGGTCAAAACAATGACTTAGCCAAACCCCAAGACAAGGACTAGAACTATACATTTCATCAAACATGAGGTCATGCTACCAAGGAATGGAAAATTAAGTCTACTAATTCAACTTGTTCATATTGCTAAATTCATTTTAATACATATATTTTTACATTACATTATATATTAATATATTGCTATAGCCTTTCCTAATACACTCATAGGACTCAGTATAATCTCATTATCATATATTTTCTGAGTTTATAAAAAATACAGTCAAAGATTGTATTGTCAAAGATTGTATTGACTAGTTTCATTTTTTAAACCATATCTGCTGACTATGTAGACAAATGAGACTTGCTGGCATTAGCAGAATCAGAATGAAATGATGTATGGGCAACCCACAGACACTGTAGTCACTTGAAAACTGTGGATGCAAAAGCAAAAGCCCTATAGGCAGTCTCCCCGACACACCCCGTGCACATACAGATGACTGCACCACTAACTGTGAGCGCCCACCTCTGGAGTGAAGGTGATGTATTTTGCCACTAGAGAAGGTATCATTGCGGGGGGGGGGCGGGGGGATGGAAATCTGTAATGGCAAATTTAAACCCCATGATGGAGAGGCTGATAGACCAGGAAAATCACAGCTTGATTTAGAAAGCAGCAGGGAGCTAGTAAGGAGACTTAAAGAGGAAGATTGAATAGCGGCTACACTAGAAAAGGAAGATTGCTTTTGCTGGAGACCATTTTTGAAACTTCACACAAGCATGACTGTGCTGCCAGCCAGATGAAGGACTTCAGGAAGAAGCCATACTAAGATGGGGGAAATTGCAACTCTCCCAGTTTGAAAAAAAAAAAAAAAGAATGGAGATTAAGGCAGAGATGGCCATATAAACAAATGGGCTACAAGTGTTTTCATTACCAGAAAAGCTCAGCCCACACCTTAGTGACCTCTAACACCAAAGTCAAGCAGGGGTAAGGATCTGCGCGGGATCAGATCTGAGGAGGAACGCCAGCCTGCACAGCACCAGCGCCCCCATCTGTGGTTGCAGCAGTAGGCACTGCTTTCCCATTCTCACTGCTCTAAAGAAACAGGACTTTAGTTCTGCGTCTGCCATATGTGAGGAACCTTGGGCTATCAGTTTACTGACTGTCTGCCTCAGGGATCAGCTTTCATAATTGTTTTAAAATTATATAAATACATTAATTTCTGCCCTCTTTTTAGTGTAGAAAGCATCTTTTTCTTCTGCAAAAAATGTGTGGAAAAAGGAGGTGTCATCTTATTTCAGAACACGGCAGATGTCATTTTCTTCCTACCTCATCCCAGTCAGTCTCATTCTACCAGCGTTTTTAAAGGACAGAATGTTTTCCCATTGAGTTCTTGGTGGAGTTCCATGCGATCATAAGCTAATCACCATGGCTATTGTCTAAGCACCGCGGTATTGCTCAGTCTGCTCTCTATAGTGTGATTGTGCTGCTGGGGGAGAGGAGCACCTCATTTTTTAACCCAGGGATAGCACCCCAAAAGAAAGAGATACAGTGTTGAGGGGATTTCAAATTTGAGAAGAAGAGCTCATTTGTCCTTTGATAACAATTTGTAGATGACTAGCAATCATTTCAGAGGGGCACAGTTCCCAGAAGACTTTCTTTCAGCATGACCATGAGATTTTTTTCTGCCTGTATCAAGTGGAAGTGGTACAGAGGACACCTCTGTTTAGCAAAAGCTCCCTCCTCACGGTATGAAGCATATCCAAAATCATTTTTGAGTGAGCTGGCTGATACCAAGCAAACTCTCTAGTCCTTTGATCAAGATAAAAGTCTTGTCAACTAGAGTATGTGAAGAAGCAGCTTCTGTATGCCTTATAGAAAATAAAAGTTCCCCTGATTGAAATTTTCCCAGCGAGAACATTCTAGAAGCACCATCCCAAGTCACCAAGGTTTTCACATATGAAAGTATTCCTTGATATCTTGAATATGTAGTTGCTGAACAGAGACCCTAAGGAGGATAATGAGTCCAATGACATCTGAAACTACAACCGAGGCAGATGTCATTTTCTATATGAAACAGACAAAAGATATCTGCTGGATATTTTGGGGCCCAATAGGAGAATAGAAAAGCATAATAATTCATCACGTGTAATAGTAAACAGTAAGAAAACTATTTCCTAAGATCTCCTTATATATTAAAACCTTTCAAGTTTTCATTTATATACTCTGATAAATGCTAAACAACCGAATAACTTTTTTATTGTGGTTATCCATGTACACGGGTTAGATAAGGGCTCCAGAGTCAGCCAGGCCTGACCACGATGCTGCCGTTCACCTGGAGACGGAAATGGAACGTGTGTGGTCTTTGGAGTCAGAGAATCAAATCTGGGTTTGCTTCCCAGTTCTCAGCAAATGGCTCGACCTCACCAATTGTCAGTTGCATCATCTATAAAATAAGGATAAACACCATTTATTCATGAAATTAGGAGATCATACATACAACATGCCTGGCATGTAGAAGTCTCTTAAGATAACAAGCTCTAGAATAATAAATATTTCATCATCTTGTACATGTCCTGAAAATCTTCCTGAAAGTGTCTTTCTAAAGAAACAAAAACTTTTTTTCTTAAACAAAATGCTTTTCCAAATGTAAGGCATGAGATCTATGAAGGCAATGGCACTTAGAAAATTCCCAAATTCTTTTGGCTACAGTTACAAAATTTGTGCTACAATCTGGGCACAACAAAGCCCTTTATAAATGCCGCAGTCCATGATGGGCCAAGTTTCATTTCATAACTCGTTTGGATAAACACCAAGGTTATTGCCACCAAAGGAGGGAGGGGAAGAGAGAGAGAGAGAGAGGTCAGAAACCCTGCTATATTGGCCCCTCCGAGTCCTATTTGATTTCCTTGTAGTGCATGGTTTAGGAGAGGAGTTGGGAAATCCAAACACTCAGCTAATAATCCTGGTGGCTGCTGAAAAGGCCACGCACTTGTCACAACTGATAACAGATTCCCCTGACAACAACTAAACTGAGGATACCACGGTGTTCTTTTTCATTTTTGAAAGGTAAACAACTATTGGCAAATCCTAATTTATCGCTAGGCAATGGCTCTGGCCTGAATTTGTTTTCCTGGGTATAGCTGATCACACGGTGCGAAAAAGAAGACATTTCCCTCTGTATGTTCCACTGGAAGGGAAAAGCTTAAGCACTATTTGAAATAGACAAAGTGAGTTAATTTTCTGTTTCTTTTTCTTCACACCATTTTCTTACCATCTAACGCTCCTTTTATCCTGTTGCCAGTCCTTCAGGTTGTCCAAAACTCCCTTTGAGAGATCCCACCTGGTCCCTTTCTACCAAATAATGAAAAATGAAATTTCCAAGGGAATATTAATTTTACAACAATTAGGGTAAGGTAGTTTATACTAATGTTTGATGGATAGTCTCATAATCATGAGTTATTTGTATTTTTAAAAAGGACAACTATTGCCAAAATTAATGTCTACTTAGTAGAATACAGGACAGTGTTATTAGGTTTCAAGTCAATATAAGCTTTTTTTTTTTTAATTGGGGGAATGAGAGAAGAATAATTAGGATTTAGCTGGGTCTGCTCCACTAAACTGACCTAATTTTTTTTTTCTAGATTTATTCCTGCCTCAGATTCTGCTACCATAGCTTCTCTACCAACTCCACATATTTTTTGGTTTGTTTTTACCTGGAAAGTTTCTCAAAACAACAGGCCATAAAGAAGTTGATATGCGAAAAGGCACATTTTGGGCTTATGGGTATGAGTAGTAAGAAGTAAGCACATTTTTCATCTGAATATTGATTTAAAGGAACAAATCTACCTTGCTACTAGCACATAAAAGCCTGACTGACTGAGAGTTAGAAACATGCCACTTAACATTATTCCCGTCTGCAAAAACAAAGCTAGATATGGGTAGAACTGGAAATATGTCAGATCACAGGCAATGAAAACAAAAAGAAGATAGTTGTCCAAACTTTAATAAATATATGACTGAACTGATAGCCCTGGAGAAGCCTCCTAGTCTCATGGAATGTGAGTCACAGGAGCCCACACTGCTGTGGAGACAACCAGAAAGAGCTGTCGTGAGGACCCCAGTAGAGAAGAGGAAGCTTGAGCTTTGGGAGGCTGAATGTCACACCCACAGGGAACCAGTGCTGAGAATAGAACTGAAGTTCTGACTCCCGCAGCGTCCTTCACTGCAGCCTTTCCTGGGCTACCTCCAGAATATCTCCGTTTTCAGTTGACGCTTTGCTGGGACCAGGAAGCACAGATGTGCACAGAAGCACATTTTAAATTGCCAGCATTTAGATTCATTTTTGTTTCTTTGACTCTCCAACATGGGTTCTTAGATTAGTAGTCTTCATTTCCAACCTGGTAATAAAAAGAGCTTCATCTTCTCTGGGCGAGCCAATTTTGAAATCTGGCTGATTCTTGCCACCAACAATGCAGCTGGGATGAATTTGGGATTTCAAATCCACACTGCCACTCACTCACTATGTGATGACTATGTGCAAATAACCCAAATTTTGTCGATTGCAGTTTCATCTCTGCAGAATAAGGATAATAACACTAACCTGATAAAGTTGTTTTTGTGATTTTACAGTAATGTTATCTCATGTGAGTTACTGCAACAGCTTCCTGTCTGGTCTCTGACTTCCACCCTTGACCACCTTTTACCTCTTGTCAACAGGGCAGCGAGGGTGGCCCTGTCAGACCAGCAATTCTGCAATTCTTCTGCTTAACACCCCCTCCCCAATGCCTTCACATTCCTTCTGAGTAGAAGCCAAAGTTATTCAGCGGTGACATGATCTGTCACATCCTCACTGCCTTCCTGACCTCACCTGCCACCACTCCCCTTCTGTTCCAGCAGCTCGGACACCTCTCTGTTCTTCAAACACCCCAGAAACACCGCTGCCTCCGGGCCTTTGCACTTGTTGTTTCCTCTGCTGGGAAACTCTTGTCTGAAGTGTCCAAATGAATTATTCTCTCACCTCCCTTCAGGTCTTTATTCAAAATTGTTTTCTCAGTCAGGTTTTCCCTGGCTGCTCTAGCTAACATTGCAACCCACTCTCCTCCCCATATTTCCTCTTGGTGCTTTATTTTTCTCCTTGCCAACAACTAACATATCCAACATTCACTTCTTTGTGTTTTATTGCCTGTTTCTCCTCCCACTAGAATATAAGCTCAGTGTGAGCATGTTGTTTACTCATTAACTATGTGACTCTGTGGGGGAAAACTCAAATCTCTGAACTGGACTTTATTCATCTATCCCCAGGACAGTCCTACAGCAAGGCCTGGCACATAGTAGGAGCTTCATAAATGGTTGAACTGATGACTGAATCTCAAAAATTATGACCATTGAAGCATGGAAAAGAAGGAGAAGGAGAAAAGGGGAAAGAAGAAGTGGGGAAAGGAGAGAAGAGAATCATGTCAGACATGCTCAGACTACGGTGATATGGAAAAAGAGAACCAAGCAGCAAAAGAAATAGAGGGAAAGCCAGTGTATCATACCTGAAAAGCCCAGAAAAGAAGCAAAAGAGAGCACAGGAAGGAAGGGCTGTTCTTCACTGTTCACTCAGTGTTCTCATGATTCAGCTGCAGTTTTATCATGACTTGGGGCGGCACTAACCTCAGAACCAGGGAATCATCCTCTCTTCTACGAAACACGAGTTGAGCCATTCCCTCAACATAGCCATGCCCTTGCGAGAGGCTAAAGCACACAATGACTGCAGGAATCCATTATCCACTAGACCTGCTAATGGCAAATGGCACGGATGGTAGACCTCGGTCCTCGAGTGTGGCTAAGAAAGAATTCAGAGTTAAGAACTCAAATACAAGCAAAAGTTTATTTAGAAAGTCACAGAGGTCGAAGAAATGAGTCATAGAAGAAGAGAGCCACTCAGGCTGTGTGGTCTTAGGAAACAAGTTACAGAGGCAAAAGAAGGGCCTTTGGAGCTTAGGAGAAAGAAAGGCAAAGAACACGTACCTGGGGGAAGATGAGGAGGAAGGGCAAGGTGCGCTCCAGCAGGAATGTGCCCTGGGAAAGAAGGGGTAGGGAAAGGCATGGGTGTAAGAAAAAGAGAGAGAGAGCGGGACAAACAGAACACACTGGGTCCTTTGTCTTAAGGGGTTTTAGCTGTTTTCCAAAGGCAGAGATTTTAGGGCAGGTCTCAGAGGAGGATCTCAATTGAATATTCATCAGCTTCCCAGGTGTGTCCTTACAGAGTCCTGGTCTCTGACGATTGGTCAGCACTAAGGCAGGGGATCATTAGTAATTGCAGCTGGTCCTAATGTCAGCCTTGGTGTCAACTAGTCTGGTTTTGCCACTTTTCTGGGCCTGGAGCTGAAATGCAACTGAGGCCTAGATGTTATATCTAGTTTGACCAAAACTCTATCTCTGTTTTATCTGTTTTCCAAAGGCAGGGATTTTAAACAGACCAGAGGCTTTGTTCTTTAGATTATATGCTGCTGCCAGAATCTCATTGCCCCAAAGATTTAAGGCTTAAGAGAGTGGTTATACAGGGGCTTCTATTCTCATGCCCTCTTGCTCCTCCTCTAAGGGGGTCTACCACATGACTAGGGATTTGCCAGGGAGGGGATAGGTCAGAGGAGGGTCCAAACTGCATGACCAGCAATATGAAAGATCAGGGGGTCTAAACCATGTGACCTTTAGGGGAAGAAAGGTCAACCTGGGGGTGAGGTCCCACCCTACAATACTTGTTTTCCCAATTTTGTCCTGGCTAGGCACCCTGGGCTTTCTGCCATGGTGACCTTCTGTACTTGGTCTATTGTTCCTACTCTGCTCCTGTCTGTCTACCTACCTACTATATCAGATCTATCTATTCTTCATCATCCCCTATTTACTTGGGAATCTCATTTGAATGTACAAGTAATGCCATAATTTAAGAGAACCACTCTGGGGCATGGTCACCAGCTGGAATGTGATACTCCTCAATGCACACAAACTCCTACACAGACAGATATACCTCCTTACTACACAATTCATAGGGTCCCACTTTCTGCAATGTAAGGACCAGGGGATTGCTCACACTTTCCTCAGATCCCAATCAGTGGCATCCTCTGGAGCATCTGTGCAGAGGATGCTCTCTAGGAAATCAGGAGGAAACTTTTCCCTTCTAGTTTAACCTCTACTATGATTTTCACTTTTCTCTCTTGGAAGCCTTTTTCTCTCTGGCTCCCCAGCCTTGTAAGAGCTATTCTGAGTGTCAGGTAAGTTTTGCTCTGAGATGCCTTTAAAGATTTGAGGAAAACAGCATTCACTTTGCAAACTTCTTGGGAATTTTATTTAGCTAGAGCCTCTTCATCTCAAGGATTTAAAGCCTGATGGAAACTTTAGCTTATGAATCAAAACAACTCTCTGGAGCTAAAAGCTAACTGTATTTGCATAACACTTTAACAGATCCAAACGACAGGGGAAGGTCAGGGGAAATAAATTGCCAAGGTCATGGTTCTCTTGAAGAGGTGCTGAAATTCAGAATTGCTGGTGCCCAGTGCTAACTCTGCCCTTACTCTCCTAAATGATACTGTGGCAGAAAATTTACTGTGTGTGTGAAAACCACAGACCTGCCCTTAAACTTCTCCTTTGCTTCTAATTCCAGATCACGTAAATCATGAAGGAAAAGATCATATCATAACCCACTGACCTCACTGTATTAGCATACAAATGAAAGAACTTGCTAGAAGCAGGTGATCTGGAGAACTCCTGGTCTCAACTAGGAAACGCTGTTGAGTGTTTGAAACTCTAAAAGCATGTTGTCTCTTTCATTTCTTGAGCAAATGATTGCTTTGAATTCACTGCTTTAATGCTGAGCATCTAAAATCGTGGGGCTCCTTAAAACCGCAGAGGCCCACAAGCTAGACAGGAACTGGGGAGATTAAATGTGTCAACGATTCTTGCTTTAATGCCCTTAACTCAAAACACCTTTAAAGCGACACATGGAAAAGAAAGAAGTTCGTTAAAGTCGCAGCCTATTTGAATTTATCCCAGTGAGCAACTGGATTTCAGATTCCTCCCGCGCAATGCCGAATTCAGAATTCGCCGCCGCCCTCGTAGTCCTCGCCCTCTGAGGTCGCAGGGAAAGTTGCAAACTACGACTCCTAACCTTTGAAGGGAGAGGACTTTCCCGGCGCGCAGGCAGCGTGGCCGGGGAATCTCACCACCAGTGGGCGTTTAGCGCAGCCAAGCGACAGGCTGGTGCCAAGGCTCAGCAACAGGGAGGCGCCGGCTGAGGCGGGGAGAACTTTGCGCTGGGAGCAGAACCACCCTTTGCTGTCCAGTCGCGTCGCTCCTCCGAGGAAGCAAGCGGCGGCGGCGACTGGGCGGAAAGAGGACGAAAGGAAGAGAGGAAGAAGCGAGGGAAGAAGGAAAATGAAGCGCCAGCGCTGGGCGAGCCCACGATGAGGTGGCCCACGGTGGAGCAAGGCGGATTTGGCTTGTTTTCCGCACCCCGGGCGTGAACGCCTTCTCCTGCGCGACCCCAAGGAAATAAGTGGGTCTCGCCTGGGTGGAGAAGGAAGAGAAAAGAATCCAAGTGAGCGCGTTGCCTCCTCGGTGACCGCTGCCCCCTAGGACTCCGGAGACTTGTCAGCCCAGCCTCCTCGTGGGGCCAGACGCAGTGCCCGAGCAGCCCTGCAGATGGGGCAGGTAGGGAGCAGGCGCCCCAGCCGCGGGTGACCGGCACCCGCCTGCCCGTCTGCCCGGCTCCGCTCAAGGACCGGGCGGGAAAGGATGCGAGGCGCACGGACCCGGGAGCGGGATCTGAAACTGCCGAGGGCGCGCTAGGCTGCCACTTGGATGGCCCCGAGACCGCTCCAGCTCCTGGGACCGGTTGACCGCGCCGAGTGAGCTGTGCGCTGGAACTGGGGGCGGAGACCTTAGGCAGCGGCTGCAGGGGGGGCGAGCCGGGCGCAGGAGGGGGTGCGCTTTCTCCCTGCGGGTCTCAGTAATGAGGAGACTGAGTTTGTGGTGGCTGCTGAGCAGGGTCTGTCTGCTGCTACCGCTGCCCTGCGCACTGGTGCTGGCCGGGGTGCCCGGCTCCTCCTCGCACCCGCAGCCCTGCCAGATCCTCAAGCGCATCGGGCACGCGGTGAGGGTCGGTGCGGTGCACTTGCAGCCCTGGATCACGGCCCCCCGCGCAGCCAGCCGCGCTCCGGACAGCAGCCCGGCAGACGCCCAGCGGGATGAGCCCAAGCCAGGGACTTGGAGGCCCCCGGCATCCTTGCCCGGCGCTCGCTGGTTGGGGAGCACCTTGCATGGCCGGGGGCTGCCGGGTGCCCGGAAGCCCGGGGAGGGCTCCAAGGCCGAGACCCTGTGGCCTCGGGACGCCCTCCTCTTCGCCGTGGACAACCTGAACCGCGTGGAAGGGCTCCTGCCCTACAACCTGTCTTTAGAAGTAGTGATGGCCATCGAGGCGGGCCTGGGCGATCTGCCGCTCTTGCCCTTCTCCTCCCCTAGCTCGCCGTGGAGCAGTGACCCTTTCTCCTTTCTGCAGAGCGTGTGCCACACCGTGGTGGTGCAAGGGGTGTCGGCGCTGCTCGCCTTCCCCCAGAGCCAGGGAGAAATGATGGAGCTCGACTTGGTCAGCTCCGTCCTGCACATCCCAGTGATCAGCATCGTGCGCCACGAGTTTCCGCGGGAGAGTCAGGTGAGAGGGCGCTGGCGAGTGGAGTGGAGACGGGCGCCGCTGGGGGCTGGTACCGCCGCGGGGGTTGAGGGTGGGGGGACGGGTTAAGTCTAAAGGGACTTTGGGATTTACAACTTTGATACTGTTTAAGGATTGGACCACATCCGTAGGTGGTAGGTAGAAGTAAAAGAAAACATTTTAAGCGCGAATAGGAATAAAATGAGAGAGATGGGTAGCAGGTGGAAAGAAGTGGGGGGGCAGGAATGGATGTTTTGACCAACTGGGAGAAACCTAGTGGATGCCGGACGGAAGTGGATGTCTAAATTCAAGATTTTGGAGAGCGATGAGGTTCTAATGACTAGCTCGGGGCAGCAGGGCGGGGGGCGTGGAGGATCCTTGACTGCGCGCGTTTCGCTCCCTGGAGGAACTCTGAGAGCATGTGGCGGAAAGAACAGCATCTGCTCTCTGACTTCTTCAGAGCATGTGCCTGAGCCACAGGCGATGGTGTCAGGAAGGAAGCACATCCCTCTGGATTCCTTTGAGTAAATAAGAAATCTGTGACTAGCGCGGAAGCAGTAGGTAAAGAAGAACGGCTAATTAGTCTTCGGCATTAGAAATACTATGTGATCGCGTGAAAATGGATGGGATGAGTCATTTGGGATTATTTATTTGTGACGCTCTTCTTTTTTGTGTGACGTGGGCTCAAAGACTGACTATATGCTGTTGCTCTCTGTTCAGCCCATTTCTGTGCCAATTTTCTAGAAATAATGGAAGAAGAATGTGGTGATTCAGTTTCCTATGGGTAAAAAAAATCGAGTACATTTTCAATAAAAGAAGCCATTTGTGAACTTAACTGTTGGCAGTATTGATGAGATAAATATTTAAGAAGAGGGCGGGGTCCTTTACACAGTGGACATTTTCTGCACTTTGTGTATTATTTTTATCAAAATATCAAAGTTCATTAAGCCTTTCGCAAAGTACAATGATACAAATAAGTACGCGGCATTGGTTCCATTTTAAAGACTGAGAAACTAAGGAAAGCTCTGGGGCTTGATCAGCGCTGGTCAGCGTCCTAGTGAAAGAGTCCAGAGACCGGAGAATTTCTAACTCTATCCCTTTCACTAGGAAAAAAAGATTTCTAATCTCTCTTCTTTCAAAACATATATACATGAAAATGAGTAAGGGAAAATATCAAAAGTTTGCTAGAATCCATGCATAAAATGTCAAGAGAGTACTAGAGACTTATTTTCCTGGAAAAATGAATCTTACATGTTTAATCTTAGGAAGAGTGGGCACGAGCTACTTTCAGCAGTTGCCCAGAAGATTCCTATTGAATGCTGAACTATAGAGATTTGATCTGCAGAGTGCAGGCTAATTAACTTTTATCTAAAATATTTCCGTCACCTGAATCTGAATGACTGTAGACAGCAGATGGGAAGGCATGGGAAACACAGGTGCACGATGCTGCCAATGGCCACAGTGTTATAAACATGAAATTGCATCCGTAGGGTACATCATTATTAATATATATGCAGAATCAGATCTAATGAAATGCACTCGTCAGCATCACTTGCTTCTCCTCATTGCTTCTTTATTATCTAATATTTCATAAGCTGCCAATACTGTCCACAGTCTCCAGACTCCTCTCCATTTGTAGATTGTTTGGCATGAGTCCTAAATAGCAAGAATTTTCCCCCAAATTAGTGTTCCTTGGTTAGAAGGAAAAAATTGTCTGTGATCCCTGATGGATTTGTGCAGTGCACAGCACATTACAGCAAGGGAACCGGAGCAGACCCTGAAGCAGCATTTAGCATCAGACTTCAAAGCTTTAGCACCCTGAGGGGAGCAAAGTCCTCTAGGGACAATCTTTACAAGCAGAATATAAAACAAATACTCTGCCAAGCACATTTACCTCTGTATTTCAATTCAGAAAGTTACTTGAAATCACTGTTGCCACTTATTTTCATGGCACACACATCTTGAAAGGGAGAGACTATTGTATTAACTCAGATCTAGTTTGCCCAACTGAGGACATTTTCTTTCATTTATCTTTGTATTTTAAATTCAAACATATCTAACTTGTCTTACCTTAATATGTCATTTAAATGTCATTCTATAATGTTGTATATTAAGAATGTCCAGCTCAATGCAATGTCACTGTCATTTATATATATAAAATTAATTTTAGGGTTTTGACCATAATCTGCTTTCAGCACAAATAATAACTGATCTTGCTTCTTAGAAATGGGCCTTTCTCTAATACACTGGTGTGATTAAAAAAAAAAAACAACTATATATCAGAGAATGTTGAAGTCATTTTACACATTAAATGAAATTGACTTAATTTAGCCACCGCCCCCTTTAGAGCCTACTGCCCAGGGACCTGAGTTGTTGATTGCGCCAGTGCCTGAAGAAAGAATTCTAGAAGAAAGTGGACTTGTCCACCCAACCAAGGGAAATACAATTGTGTCTCTTACTCAGACAAATCAAAATTGCTTTTAGAGAAGGAATGGCAACAGTATTTTTTCTCCCATTTGAGCTGCTGATTTCTCTCATACGAAGCCTTTAATTAATAACTAATGGTGTTTGTGGTACCCTGCCACAACTTCTGGATGGAAGGAGAAACCACTGTTATAAGACCCCTGAGAAAAGCATAGTAGTTTTATTTCAATATACTATTTATTCAAAACATAAACACAGATAGATCATCAGCTTGGATGGAATCAACTTCCTTCAAGCAGGGAAATCCATTAAAAGGAAGATCATTGACGACCCACTTGTGGAAAAACTATGTGACTTATCACAACATAATAAAAGTTTAAAGCAACATCATACATATTTAGGGTCAAAACACATTTGCATCCCAAAAATTCTGACTTTACTACCACACTCAAACCTCTACTTGAGGCTCACTTATGTTATCGGTTCTAAATTCTCTTCCATGACCTTCAAATACTGATGTTCCCCTTGGATCAAGTTATATTTACATATAAGTTACATTAAGTTTCTATACTTGTTCTTTCTTTGTCTTCCCTCCCCATAGTATTTTTTTCTTGTAGGGGTTTGGTATCGTCTCTCCAAAGTTAACTCTTAAAATGTACCTGCTGAGGTAGTGACAAATACACATTTCTTTCTAAAATGTATATCTCCTGTTAATTCCATATTGGTTTCATTAGGCAGTTAATGGAGTAATATAATTGGCTTAGATCCAAACTCATGCAATTAAAAAGTGACTACATGACTATTTTCAACTCTTGTTGGAGGTACTATCCATAATTTGTCAGTCTCGTGGGCCACTAACTAATTGATATATATTTATTCCCATAGAAACACAAATGCTTTAGATGGTTCATTTTCTTGACGATACATGGCTAAGTACTGAAGCCTCTTTATTAGAATTTGGCTAGCACAACGCCATTTTTGTATGGTACAGGGAACAGAACAATGATACCACTGCATAACTTCAGTGCTTCGTGAGGGGATAAGTAAAGGGCGCTTATTTCTAAAACATCTGCTTTCAATTGCGTTGGCTTCCCTTGACTTGCTCCATGCTAAGCACTGTTCTCTCGCTGGAGGAAATGTATTCTGCAATTCATGATGAATGGCTGATAGTAGCACCTAATTATTGCTGACTTGAAGATAAACGATTTCAAATTAAATGTCAAGTGATGCAAAACTTTTCTTAGCAGTGATCTTTTACAGGTTCCCCTTAAAGAACTGAGACCTAGGCTTAATTTTGAAGTTTTTATTGTTTGGGAATTTTCCTTTACAATATTAATTTACTTTTTCTAGATAAATAAAAAAGAGGAGACTAGCAGACACTATTCATTAGGCAATTAGTCTGTCTCATCCAGTTTTCTTTGTGCCTGCCACAGGATAATCACTGTATTCTCTGCCCACTTCCTCATTTCCTTTCTCTTTAAAGAAAAAAAGTGGATTCACACACACACACACACACACACACACACACACACACACAAAATAAAGAAGAAGAAAAACTAACTGAGTTCCTAAGTAGGTTTCATTCTTGCCTAGCAATGAAAGGCCTGCCACATTAGAAGCTTCACTACGATGCCCAGGATTTCTCAGAAATGTTGGTCTCACATTGATCGGAAGTTCCTCCCATAGACACACTCACAGTGGAGCGTTCATGAGGTGATGGCCACACAGTCTAACCTCTCTCTCCACCCCCAAGGCTACCTACTATACCACTAAGCACACTGTTTAGCTCATCCTGCATTATTTCCACAGCATGTCTTTCTTCATGAAGAAAATGGCACAAGATCCTTATCTCGACATGGGGAGAAAACAGTTTGCAAAGCGGCTACTTTGAGTACCATTGCCCTAGACGATTATATAGGGCTTCTCATAGCAAGGTATTGTTTATCGTGGTGCCCAACTAAATGTAGAGATGGGAATCTCATCGCCTTTCTCCTGACCACTCTATCTACTCCCACTGACATACACAGAAGAGTGGAGGAATGATACAGCAACAAAAATATGGTGCCACCTCTATACAACTAGGCAAGAAGGAAGAAAGAATATCTCAGCATCTGCCACATTGCCTTTTAAGAGAATACACAAATAACAAACTAATAAAAATCATTAAGCCACTCATATGTGTTTCTCAGATCCTTCCTTTATGGGATGGTGGGAGAACAGAGCAATGGGGAAAAGTGAACAAGAAGTAAGCCAGCCATCTGCCACCTCCTACCTCTTCCCCCAAGCTAAGCAGCTCAGCCAGATGCTCAGATCTCCTTCTGAGTGTCTAAGATTCAGACACCTTCAGGGGAAACTGTGTTTGATCTTCTGCACCAAGGGAGCAGGTACCAGCCTGGGCTGGTATTAACGCCGACACTGAAAGCCTATTACCTGGTCGGCCAGGATGGTCTACTGATGGACATGAGCCTTCAAGGTTCAAGTGATAAAGAGCAAAGCAGGGTGACTTCTTTTTTAGTCAGGCCAAAATATGCCTCATAACTATTCATGTGAGACAGAGAAAAAACTCAATCACATATATTTTTGTAGCATGTATGGTTTTTGAGGCTTCTTCACAAATGTGCTCCTGTAACCCTCCTAGCTGCTCTCTGAGGCAGATAACCATGTATATAGACAGCACACAGAGTACTGGAAAGAGCTATGCATTGTAGAAAGGAGAAGTCAATGAGAAGAGAAAAACAAATAGCTCTTTCTGAATTTAGTATATTTGTCAGCCTACAATCTGAAAACAGACTGGGTCTGTCACTGCTTTTGAATTATCCCAGAGGAAAGGATAAATGAGACTGATCTACTTCCAAGGTTGACTATTAAAAGAATATTTCACACTAAATGTCCAATAATGAGATTTTAATTAAATGAATTGGATCATTACAATGGAATACTATTCATTCAAAATGAAAATATATTTATTGACACAGAGAGATAGAAAAAAAGTGTATGTAAAATGTGACCTGCAAAATACAGGGTTTGGCAAAAGTAGGTTTACAGTTGTATGTGAAACACAGAATTTATTTTTGTATTATTGTTTGTTAGCTGTGTTATTTTCCAAAGTAACAACTGTAAACCTACTTTTGCCCCGCCCTGTATAAAGTCTAGAATGTTATTCATAAAAATGTTAACAGTGATTATAACTAGATAATAGAAGTCCACATTTTCCCCTATCCATGCTTCTATTCTTCTAAAAATAAGGACGTATTACCTACACAATTAAAAATAATACTAGAAAAAAAGATGTTACCTTCACATTTCCTCACCAATGCTTTCAGTAGTTCAATATGAAAATCTAGATTTCAGGAAAAAATATATTGTACAGTATGTTTAAATTTATCAAAGTCCTTTCATACACATTTCTATTTTTTTTTCATTTATCCTCACAATTACTTTGTGAGGTAAACAGGACAAATAGTATTATTATCTTTATTTTGGAAATGAGACAATAATAGCATATTAATGGAAGAAATAGAAGGAAGAGAACAGGTTTTTGAGAAGCACAGACTTATGTTTGAATCTTGGCTCTACAATTTTCTAGATATTCTTACCCTGGGTAACATGCCTGATATCCTTGCCTCAGTTTCTTGATGCATTAAATGTGAATATCTCATAAAGTTACAGTGAGAACAACATCATGTATGCAGAGTTCTAAGCAAAGTACCTTGTGGGGAGGGGTGGTGAGAGCATCATGTGTTCTTACTATGATAATGATCATTCTTTTAGCACTGAGTGTAGGTGTGTTGACATGGCATTAATAAATAATTAGAACTCAAACTCAAGTATTCTAAATGGTTTTCCACTTTTATATGCACTTTAAATATGTATGTGGTACTTAGGCTTAGCAGATCCAGTTCCAATGGAGCGACCCAAAGAAAACAGTGAAGAAATCTACTGTTTTGAAACCCCACTTGAGTTAGAGTTCCAGTCCACTGAAGGTTAGGTGTGTGAAAAGTTAACCAACAATGAAGTGACTTTTGAGGTCATATTTCAACTAGTTGCTCTTTGTATGGGTTCTGAATAATTAGATCTCTGGGCAGTCATATTAAGAATAATGTTCTATTTTTGTTAACTGGTGTTAGTGAGGAATTTACAAGGCTTGAGTTATCTACTACCCTAATTTCTCAATGGAGCCTCCAAGGTGTAAACCTAAGGAACAGGAGAATGGAAATAACAGTCTCACTTCATTAATAGATGCATTAATGTCTAGTCCTTAATGCCTCTTCAGAAAAATATTGAGTTGGAACATATGGCTTAGGCTTCAGGTTTCTGTAGCATTTTCTAATTCTAATTGTTGATATCTATCACCTTATATCCAGGCAAATAAAGAAAAAGAAAGTGGGGGGGGGGTGTGGGGAAGATTGTGGGCTAGAAGTATGGGTGCTGGGAGAACAGTAATTAGCTGACTTTGCTGTGGTAGGCTAGACCGTGGTCTCCCACAGATCTTTATGTCCAACTCCCCAGAACCTGTGACTATGTTACCTTCTATGGTAAAAGGGACTTTGCAGCTCTGATTACATTAAGCATCACGGGCGAGGGAGGTTATCCTGGAACACCCAGGTGGCCCCAGTGGAATCACAGGCTCCTTGTAAACATGACGCAGGAAATATCTGAGAAGTCATTGTAATGACACAATGATGAAAACAGAGAACTGGGGTGACGCGCCTTGAAGATGGAAGAAGGGGCGGTAGCCAAGGAAAATGAGCAGCTACTAGAAACTAAAAGACATGGAAATGAATGATTTTCTCAGAGGCTCCATGAAAAGTGCAGCCATATCAACACCTTGACGTTAGCCCACTGTGAAACTGATGCAGACTTATGCACTCCCCTCATACACAGTAAGAGAATAAATGTGTGTTGTTGTAGATCACTAAGTTTGTGGCGATTTGCTACAGCTGCATTAAAGACTAATACGCTTTGTGGCACAGACTCATGCCTGGAGGAGGTGAAAAAGAGAGGGTGACCTGGCCCAGGTTACCCTGGGGAGGCACATTCTGCTTCGGTTTGTACATTTTGCAGCAGGACAAAAGAAAAACATAAAAGAAGAGGTAGAGCTGAGGTCTTTCAAGGCAGAGTGACCCCACCTACTTGTAACTGTGACCCAACTGATGTTGTGGGCTTCTTAGGGGAGAAGGGGGTTGTTAGGAAGGGCAGAGTCTAACTTGCTGTGGATTGAAGATCCAGAACTATCCCCTTTCATACAGGCTTCCTCTGTGCTAACGTAGCTGACTGGTGGTATACATTAGCTCATGCTCTAAAGGACAGCAGCCTTATAATATACTGAGGCTTATAGGAGAATGATACCCATAAAGCAAACTCTGTGTTTTATTGAATGCTAACTATACCAAAATTGTTTGATTCATAAACTTTGAGGGACTTGTTAAATGTGTATTGCTTTTCTGATCATAAAAGTAATGCATACGCATTACTACGCCACAGCATCCACAGATCACCTTGAGTAATATTTTGATGCCTTTGTTCTCTCAAGGCTGTAATGGTTTAAAAATTTTAGAAACAGTCAGGGACAACTAAAACCTTCTTGTCACTCCAACTGAGCATCGGCATAAAGAATAGAGGAAAGCAAAATCTTTTTTTTTTAATTTTTAAAGAAAACTCGGAGTTGGCATGGCTTTTTGAAGGCTGGGCACTCTGAGTTGATGGTATTTCTACATTAAAAGGTAGGATTTTCCTTTGTATTTGCAATCTAGCTTTATATTGTCATCACTCTGCAAAGCGGCTGAGTCTGTGCAGTTCCAAAGATAGCTCTGCCTGGGTCTTTCAGTGGCATTCTTAGAAATGACTTACAAATGGGTCACCACTACTGTCCTTTCAATCAGGGATGGTCATTAGCTGAACTTTTGGTATCAAGCACTTTGATGGCTGTGCAACCTGCATATAATTTATGTTTTTATATTGAAAGCCTCAACTCGAAGTCTTTCAAAATTGGGTTTGTATTCTTTAGGTCAAATGAAAAAAAAATTATTTTCATAAACAAAGTTAGATACTCAGAATGTCTTTACCTAATAGAATCACAATCTATCTCAGTTATGGAATTTATTTGTTCAGTCCCAACAAGAGGTACTTAAGAATTTCATTAAACAAAGAATTTGCTTCTGTGTATGGTAAATTTAATAGGTACAGACAGAGAGCTGTTATTATGTTGGTGCTCTATGTGGAATTAATTTGAATCACATCACCCATTGTATTATGCACATAAAGAAATGCTTCACTGTATACCTGAAAATGAATGATAAATCCACACCCGAATGCATCCAATGTACCTTCTGGTCCCAGGCACAAGAGAGCCATCTAGTGGTCCCTAAAATATAGCTTTAAATTAAAGCATCCTAAGAATCCAACCCCAAAAGAAAGGCAAAGGACTCCAAGACACCTTTAGTCATTTCCCTGGTCTTTTGACAGTGGATAAATCTAGGTTAATTCATGGAAGAAAATACTTCTGCCTTCTAAAAATATCCAACAATATCTTTGTTCTGCCACCATATTTTATAATTGCCGCTATAAACAATTAAGATATCTCAAGCTGTGTATCTAGAGGGGTAGGGAGAAAATTGTGAATGACTCTTACTAACTTTAGAAATCTAGTCGGTTAATATTTTAGTAGCTGTGTTTACAATTATTGGGTTCATAATGTGAAGAGATACAGCCATTTATTGTGTTAGGTATAGCATGTGTTCTTTTATTTCCGATTATATAAATTTTATGTCCTAGGTAGATAATTCTGAAAATTAATAAAATGACAAAGAATAAAATAAAAATTACTCATAAACCCAAAACCCAGAGACCTAGAAGACATATGTATGAGTTATAAAACTGGGGCCATGCTATATTATGAATTTTTTAACTTATCTATATATTATAAAGATCTACATCATTAATATTTTCCCATTATTTTTAATGGCTAGATAATTTGCCCTTGACTGGGTTGTTGCATGATTAGTTTAACCTCTCTTGTTTGAATTCAGGTTTTTCCCACTACACAATCACTAACCCTGCTGCTAGCGGGACTTGGCCAGACTTGCCCTCCCTTATTATTTATTCCTGCAGTTTGTGGAGCTGGGTAACCCTTGCTGCTTGAGTTCTATGACACCATCATGGTTTTTTCTGTATTTTTGGCTCTTTTGTTGTGTTTTACTGATTGTGCTCTTTGCCTTTGACCCCTTGTAGTAATGATAATCATAGTACCGCGCTGTCCAACGTGACAGCTCCCAACCTTCTATAAACACTTAAGTTTAAATTATTTAAGATGATATAAAATTTACATCAGTTTCTCAAGCACCCTGACCCCATTTCAAATGCTCAGTGGCCACCTGTGGGTAGTGGCCACTGTGTCTGACAGTGCAGACACACAAGAGTTTCCATCTTCACAGGAAGTTCCGTTGGACAGTTTTATTGCTGACTAAAGGCATGCAGTTTCAAGGAACAGAAACTCCATTAAGCTAAAAAAAAAACAAGGGGTTTGTGCTAAAAAACTACAAGAAAATGAAAAGGAACGGAACTGCATGAAGTATATAGCTGGACTTTACCACCGGAGAGAGTGAGGGCAGCTACTCTCTTTTTCCCGCTTTGTAACTCTCATCAAATCACCTGACTACGGTCCTTATTCCTCTTAGTTTACATTCTCCGGACATCGGTTTGGCTCAACCCACAAAGATTGTTTCCCTCTCTACCCCGAAGTTACACGTCCCACCTTAATCCAATCAGCAGTGGCCAGCTTCCTGAGTTAAGTGCTCAACAGAAACCTTAGAACAGAGCAATGAATAAAATATCAAACCTCAAAGAACTTACATTCTGGTGGGGAGACAGATAATAAGACACACAAACAAATAAGCATATAATATGGTATTATTAAGTAGAAGCAAGTGCAACACAGAAAAACAAAGCAGGGTGAAAGACTGGAGTCACTACACAGCTAGTCAGCAAGGCTCGTCTGAAGAGCTGATATTTGAGCAGAGAACGAAGTGAGGAGTGAACCATGCATGTTTCCGAGGGAAGAGCATTACAAGCAAAGAGAATAAAAGTATAAAGGCCCAGAGGTAGGAATGAGCATAGCAATAAATAGTTATAGAGTGAATGAATGAATGGACTATTCTTAGCACTATTCATTTCAGAATTGTTAGTGGGCACAATTTCAAAGAAAGAAATGTCAATAGTAAGGCAATAACAAGACCTAGTATACTCACATAGGGGTATTTTTCAAGGTTTAGATTCCTGAATGTGTCTCTTTACATGTGGCAACTCCAGAAATTTCAAACTGGAATTTCCAGTTATCTCTCTCATTCCCACCTTAAGCTCAAAATATTTAAAGATATCCTAAGATGGTGTTCCTTCTCATCTATAATAAGGTTTCTCATAACATCTTTGACTTCTCCCTTTTCTTCTTACCAGGCTCTGTTGCCTGCCTGAGTATATTTCTCATATCCCCATCCTTCTTTCTTATTTTCCAAAGAAATTAATTTCTCTCACCAATACTCTTGAATAGACTTTAAATATATAGGTTTTTTTTTTCACCCCAAACCATTCTGCACACTGATGCTAGATAAATCTTCCTAACACAGAGCAACTTTCATTTATTTATTCCTTTTCTTTTCATTCATTCAACAAACACATATCAAGTATAGTGCACTGAGCTTCATGCCACCCTCCTGCTCAAAAGTCATTTTATTTTACTGTGACAACATTATCATTCTTTTCCCATACCCCAACATTCCTGGGGGTGAGCACATACCTTAACATCAGTGCCTCACTGCAAGAGTAATTTGCACAATTGGAATAGGGTTCACACCCTTAAGAGAATGTATGAGATTCTCCAGGTTTGTGAGTATAATTCAAAAGAGCATTCCATCCCAACTCAGGGTTCAGGCATGCCTCCCCTGAAGCCAGAGAAACATAGGCCAATAATCATTAGCAAACATACAGAACCTGGTCCTCATGGCCTTCCACAAACAAGTGCAAATAATTCTTTCCAATTTGTGGCATTCTGTTAAGATAGAGGTGCCCTAAAAAGTATAAGATCTCTCAGAATAGAAATAATGTGTGTGATATTTTTATTGAAAAATGTAAATCATTACATTAAAAAACATTTTTCTATTATATATTTATAGGGAAAGACAGATACACACCCACGTTGTAAGGATCTGCAGATGAATTAAATTCCAATTCAGAATTGATTTTTCCATGGAAACAATGTTATCTGTGACTTTTAAGACCTCAAGCCAGGCCAAAAAGCCTGTTTGACCCATAAGGTAGCAGAACTATGGTATTAATAGTTGTGTAGAGACTAAACACTACCTGTAACTCGTCTTTCTGCTTGAGACCAAGGGGATGGGGAGTGAGGAGGAAAACCAGAAGACCTGGCTTCAAGTGACAGCCCCAGGCTCGTCTGTACAGCCTTGGGACACCTCTCTGAGCCCCAGTTTCCTCCGAGATGCATTTTGGTCATTGGAGAGGTGTTCATGGAGTGCCCACTATGCTATTTTAAAGATTTTATTTATTTATTTTTAGAGAGAGGGGAAGGGAGGGAGAAAGAGAGGGAGAGAAACAGCAATGTATGGTTGCCTCTCACATGGCCCACACTGGGGACCTGGCCTGCAACCCAGGCATGTGCCCTGACTGGGAATCGAACTGGGACCCTCTGGTTCCCAGCCCATGCTCAATCCACTGAGCTACACCAGCCAGGGCCCCACTATGCTATTTTAAAGAATTGGTATGGGCCTCAGTGACTTAATAGACATAAAAACACTTTGTAAATTCAAATTTAAAAAAAAAAAAAACAGATGAGCAGTATTTTTATTGAAACATCTTTTCCTTCAGGAAAACATTCCCAGCTCTAATGTTGGAAGCCAGGACATTTCTTCCCCAGAACTAATTTGGCAGGAGGAAGCCTTGTTCTAGCCTCCTGCTTTGAACCAGAGTGGTCGCACTGAAACTCCTGAAGGGCCCGCAATAGCTGGAAAGGGAGGTCTGGAGGGGAGGGTTTCCCGCTTCCCGGGCACTAAATGCCCCCTCGGCAGGTGCCTATCGTAGAGGGAAGAAAGGAGTTTGAGGAGCTGACAGGGTAGAGGACCATAGCCAGGACACAGATGAGAATGAGAGAGACATTTTGGAAACCAAATATTAAAACTAGATTGCCTACTTCTGTCCATGAAATAGATTAGGTAAGATTTTTGAGATTGTATCTGGTTCTAATTAATACCTCACGCTGGGTTGGGCCACTGGAAAATAATTAAATTGCATTGAAACCTTCATTTCAAGGCTGCCTTTTAACACTTGCTGGGCAGCCACTGGGTCAAGATCCTTGCATCTCCACCGGGACTGAGCCGCAGCCCAGGCCAGGAGAAGCTTAGAATTTCCATCACGCAAAGGAGCGCTAGGCAAGATCAGGAACAGACCAGCAGGATTAACCGGGGCCACACAGTCTCTGCCACAGTATTTCCGTGACCTCCTGTCTGACTTCCCTACCTCTATTCTTGACTTTACAAGATGTTCTCCAAGCTGCTGTCAGAAAGAAAACCAACCCTAACCCTGTTTAAACCCGTTCACTGCTCCCGAGGAAGAGCAGCATTGTTTCCCGAGCTCCAGGCACTCACAGACTTCCTTCGTCATGTTTGCTGTATCTCTGCATCGTCTAGTCTATTAATTTTGAAAATTAATATACTGTTTTACTTAAATAAACTTATGTTTAAAAAAAAATCTTTCCATCATGACATTAATGAAAACCCCTTGCCGCAAATAGAAGTTAACTGTAAAAATAAGTACACCATGAAATCAAAACAATTTTAGCTAGGTAGCCTTGCCTGAGCCCTTTTTTAAATGAGAAAATTTCCAGGTGTTAAAGAAGTATTAAAGACAAACTGAGGTTTTCTCCTTGATTTAACAGAAGGATTAAATGCTAATTGAAATGGGATTAGCTTTCTCACTTTGTGATTCAATGTTATTTAATGTCAGGTCCCTGAACAACCTAAATTCTCCCATGAACCACCTGTGCTCTGCCAAACTCTAACCCACGGGATGAATTCTAAACAGCATTCAAGACCTTTCATTACCTGAGCCTTGCCTGACTCTCATTTCTTCAGGATACTAATCCTCACCCTTTGTACTCTGCGCTCAGCAATGCTGAATGTGCAATGCTGTTCCAAGCCTCGGCACCTGCTCTTCTCACTGCCTGGGATGCCCTTTGCCCCGTGTCTGCCTGAAACTCCTACTCAGCTGTCAAACCTTTGCTCAAGTATCACCTGTGCACAGTTCACTGCCACCCTGTTCCCACCACTCCCTACCCTTTCCTTTTCACTTCAATGCAACTTGTCTACCCATACTGTTTTCTTTAGATCCATGGCACAGCAGTGTAATTATTTGTTAACATGTGACTTTCCACTAAACAGAACCCTAAGCTCCTAGCACAGTATGTGGCTCATAATCGATGCTTAGTGACTGTTGATTAAACTCAATTAATGGTCCTTTTCCATCCATTCCAGTGTCACAGAACTAAGTAACATCTGTGCAAACCCACCATCTGTCAAGGTGGGGCAATGTGAACCTAAGAAAATGTACTGCCTTATGAGAAAAGGGTCTTCATTCACTGTGGTGGATAGAGTTCATGACCACCCAGAATTTACTATGTTATGTAGAACAAAGCTGGAAGAGAAAGGCCTTCAGGAAATTGATTTTGTAAGAAATAGAAAACCTGTTTCTACTACACTATTGAACTTTCCATGCGTCCTTCATTGTCCCTCAATTGGTTTTCAATTTCCTGGAGACTACAAGTGACAAAAAAAAGGGACATTGTTCTCATGTCTTTGAGTCATGGCTTTCCCTAATTCCCATTCCCTCCCCTCGTCAGCCCATTTCACTGCATTTTGAAGCCCCAAATTCTTGACATGGAAAATTAGAGAGAGCCAGAGTTAACGAATGTAAATTTACTGGAAATAATCATCAATGAAAAAGAGAAAAAGCCTGGAATTGCATTTTATCTATCACATCACCTCCTGTCAAACAAACTATCAGGAAATCAGACAAGAGTTCAGATCTGCCAAGAATACCCAGTTCCGTTCCTAGCTTCCCACTGTATTCTCTGCCTTTCCTTCATCCAGTACAATTCCTTAGGCTTTCAGCCTCCCGGAGTGGTGGTCATCTGTGTATTAGTCACACCCAGATAACTTTCAAAATATAGGTTCCCAGACTCATCACATTAGAACCCGGAGAGCTGGAGCATAGACATCTACTTAAAAAATAACTCCACAGTCAATTGTGTCCACAGGTGACTCCGACTGTATTTGGGGACCACATTATCCTAAGAGTCTCCCCTAATGTGATTTTTAAGTTCTGACCAGGAGCCACCTGAAACAAAATCAAATTAGGCAATTTTTTAAAGTGTAGATTTTCAGCCTCACTGAATTCCACTAAACTATGTACTATGGCCTAATACATACATTAAGAAGAAACTCCTCAGGGGATTCATATTCGCACAGTAGTTTGAGAAGCAATGACCTGGGGCAGAGGTATCGGACTCAGAGGCCTGAAAGAGGGACAGGAAGGTAATGAAAATGGGAAATAAACAGTCCCAGATGATACAGTAGGGAGTCACAAAAAGTGTCGGTAACTGAAGGGTGCCTGACCTTTCTAACGGAGGCAGCCAGCCAGCCACCCCTCAGCTGCAACCAACTCATGGGGACGTTGCAGGGTATTGTAATTCAAACAAGCTAGACTGTAGACTTTTTAATGTAAAAATTTCCTTGAATGTTGATAATACACTCACTTTTATTGAATTATAATAGATATAACTAATATATTTAAAGTATACACATGATGATTTTATATATGTATACAGTTGGCCTTTAAATAATGGGGGGTACTTAAGGGTCACGAACACCCCGTGAGGTCAAAAGTTCACATAGGAGTTTTGACTCCCCCAAAACTTAACTACTAATAGCCTACTGTTAACCAGAAGCCTTATTGATAACATGAATAGTTGACAACACATATTTTGTATGCTATATATGTTACATACTGCATTCTTACAATAAAGTAAGTTATAGAAAAGAAAATATTACTAAGAAAATCATAAAGAAGAGAAAATATATTTACAGTATTTTTTTAATTTGCATATAAGTCGACCCACCCAGTTCAAACGGTGTCGTTCTAAGGTCAACTACACATTGTGATAGCACTTCCCCCGTCAATTAATTGAGTTACTCACAGTTTTAAAAACAATCTGCAGGGTCACTAGGGCTGGATGGTTACCAGGTTGACACTTTTGGAATAGGAAATGTCAATGCCTTTGTTGTAGAGAAGTATTCACCAGAAGTACCTCAATGCCTTGCTCAGTAATAGGAGGTGACAAAGGCCAGTAGCTAACACGTACAGTGGGTTTAAAGTGCAGCTAGAAAAAATAAAAAATGTAAAAAATAAAGTGCAGCTAGAAAGAGATATAAAGTACGCATGGTAAAGGAGAGGTAGCCAGCTTCATTTGAAAGCAAGAAGAGACACTAAAAGATAGTGAGTATAATCCATTCCAGGTATACTGATAAATGAATCTTAGAAACCTTAATAAAATAAAGATAATGAGATAATGATAGCTATAGTATAGTGTTTGAGGTATTAAGCAGAATGGTTTATATCAATCGGATTAGCAGCATCATATGACATATAGCAGATATTCATTTTAAAAAAATGCTGGCTCACTTATTTTCTGTTTTCTTAAGCCTCTGTTCCCTTACACTAAAATTTAACAGGCACTAAAAAAAACAAGCTCTTGGCAAAAATACTGACAAAATGCCTTGATATTCATGTGTGTATGTTTTTTTTAAAGAAAACTGATAATGTTTCTGTGATGAGATAATTAACAAGGTAGTGATGACAAAGTGATCGAAGTGCCTCATAAGAAATGTTACTTCAAAATACAAAAATGTCCTTGAGGCTCATCACTGGATTTCTTTCCACTACTGTGGGTTCAGTGATTCTAAATCCGGTGCAAAGGAAGATGCTAAGCAAATGGTCTGGAGGATTTTTGTGGATAATTCTGGAAAACCTAATAATATTTTGGTTTAGGAAGGCTGCTTACCTATAGCACTCGTATAATATTCATCGACTTTTTATTTTATTTTTTTAAGATTTTATTTATTTATTTTTAGAGAGAAAGGAAGGGAAGAAGAAAGAGAGGGAAAGAAACATCGATGTGAAAGATATATCTATCAGTTGCCTCTCACACACTCCAACTGGGGACCTGGCCTGCAACCCAGGCATGTGCCCTGACTGGGAATCGAACCAGTGACTAGGAATCTCAGTTTGCAGGCTGGCACTCAGTCCACTGAGTCACACCAGCCAGGCCTTCATTGACTTTTTAAAAAAATAATAATTTTGTATGTTAAAAACAATGTAATGATTATGTGAAAAAAAATGTATTTACAATTTTAAAGACTAGTAATTTCAGCACCTTAACATACATTCCAATCCAATATTTGTCCCCTTGTATACATGCTTTTTATCTCTGGGAGGTCAGTGTTTTCTGTTTTACTTGCCATAATAATCCAAAGGCCTATAACAGTGCTCTGCACATAGTAGTCACTCATATATCTGTTTCGGGAATAAACGAATGAACTTCTGAAGTGATAAGTGTACAATCAATTTTGTATTCTGCTTTGCTCGTTTCTATTATGTCATGAGTCTTTCTTGTCATCACAAACTTCAAACAAATCATATTTCTCTGTTTTGTCAACGTTTTCTAATTATCAAATCAGAAAAATATGAAAACCTAGAAAAACATTTCTTAATCTCATTCCAGAAACAATCATTCTTAACTTGCTGAGATATTTCTCCTAGTATTTGTTACATAAAACTTGTTCTTTAAATGTGAGGAGTTTTTATTCAGATTCTTTCACTTGATGTGACATTGCTAGTAGTTTCCCATGTTATGGGAAACCCATCGTCACCATTATTTTATTTTATTTATTATTTTGGAAAACAATCCTTCATTGCTTTTTCTTCCAAAGCTCTGTGACGTTACAAAAAAAAAAAAAGATGAAAGTTTACAAAATGCTTAGTTCAGACCAAGAATGCAAGATGTGGGAGCCCAGTCCACTGCGGCCTCTGGGTGTTCCCAGACCTGCACTGCCACCTGAAACAACCCCCGACTGGTGTCACAGCCTTGAGATGCTGCGTTCCAGACACACCAGCTCACATGACCTGCCTGGGTCATCAGCCAAATGGTACAGAGGTTTTTTGTTGTTGTTGTTTTTATTGCCCTCCTGCTATAAAATGAAAATTTCAATTTCTTTCTAAAAAAAAATAAATTGGTCAATAAATTCATTTTGTTCTGTTTCTACTTTACACAAAGTTTCGTATTCAACCCAATACATTTCAAGCTGCTTTTTTTTTTTTTCTTTGTTTGCCTGCTATGAGTGCTTGGAGTCACTGCTGTTGGGCTTCTCTCTGCTTTGCTATAGATTTGAGCAAGTTTTGAGCACGAGTGACCCTCATCTTCTCATTTTCTGCTTCTTTTGCAAGTTGATCAACAACCTCAGTTGAACCACCAACTATTTTCTGAATTTGGGAAGTTTTGTCCCAAAAGTCCTGGCACTCTTCTTTGAGCTCCACGGGCTGCTGGATGACCTGTGGGTCCAACGCCCCAAGCTTGTTCATCTCGTCCAAGTGCAGCCCTGCTTCACCCTGCATGTCCTTGACCATGGCTGTTTCCCTTCCAGCGGCTTTGCTGACCAGTAGCGGCCATGCACTGCTTGTCACCATTATTTTTGCTAACTGAGTATTATCACAGACTTTTGGGGCATACCTAGAATGTTAACATTTCTTATTACACTTTTTGTCCTAAAATGTTCCACAGTAAATGTCTTTGTTTATAGACTCATTGTCCACTTTGTAGATTATTTGCTTAGCATAGATTTCTGGAAGGGGAAAATGCATGCTAATTAACTGGAGTATTTCCAGGGATCTATGTCTTACGGGGTATATTTTCTACATTCTCAGCATGTCTTCATTAGTTTTCTTACAAATTGAAGATTGACAAGGCATAAAATTCTTTCCCAAATTCAGTTTGATATCACTTTATTGTTTTTGAGTATTTAATGTAGCAGAAATGAGAAACCCATGATATTTATATTTATGCCTTTGAAGTTTACTTTTTGCCTTTTCTTCCCAAGTGCTTGACAGTTTTTCTATTAAAACATTTTGACAGATGTGTCTAAGTACAGTTCATTTTTATTGAGTTTGCTCAGAATGAGGTGAGTCCATCAAGCTGAGTAGTTTTTAAACAAAATTTTTCTTCAGATCTGTCTTTGATTAGTCCTCCTGTTCCTGTGGTTCTGGTTTCCTTCTTAAGTACAACATAATTCTGAAAGTTACCTCCCACATTTGGGTGACCAAACAGTTTACATCCAAGCCAGGACAATTTTGGGAGTGAAAAGGGGAGCAGTCGACGATGACACAGGACAGTAGACATAAAACAGGAACCGTCTGAGTCACACAGCAGCCCCGACTGTTCTTTCTCATTATTCACAGATCTGGATGCTTTTGTTCTCTCTCCCGAAAGACTTTCTAAGTTTGTCTTCTGTATCCCTAATTCACTACATACATTGCCGTGTTTATTATACGTTTTATGCTTCCCAAGCACATTTGAAATCTATTATTGAATTTTCTTCAGCTTTCCTGTTTCTTTTCGAGTAACACCATTCTTTGTCATTCAATCCTATTATTGTTCATCTCAACATGTTCTCCTCCTGTGAGTTACTCATATTTCATAAAAGTCATGTTATCTTGTTTATTGTTTAAATGTCAGTGTCTTTGCGGGGTTTTTTCTCATTTTCTGTTGGCTCTAAAATAAATCATTTTCCGAATGTCTTTCCTTTCCTTTGCCTGTTCCACAGCATTTGTAGAGGGCCCGTGTTTTGTTTGTTTGTTTGTTTGTTTGTTTGTTTATGGAGTATGTGGAGGAGTTCTTATTCTAGAATAATAAGAAATCTATCTAAAGCCTCTGTTTACCAACAAGCAGGCTGCTTGGATTACTAACTGCCTTACTTTGAATTCACTTCTATTCTTGCTGAATCTCCTTCTAATAAGTACAGCCGGACACGAAGTTGCTCTGCATATCGCCCCCAAATCCAAGTCTTTAGCTGTCACGATATGTCAGGCGCTACTCTGCTGTACCAAGCCAGGATCTGCTTCTCCCTGCTGTGGGGCTCTCTGATAATATGAACCAGTAGCTCTTAACCAGTCCCTCCGCCTAGGCAGCCTTTTCAAGACACACACCTAGGCTCCATCCTAGACCTCCTGGCTCAGAATCTTAGGAGATGGAGGCTTGTGTGTATAAGATTTCCCAGGTGTTTCTGTTGTCCCCACTTGGCTAAGAATCACTGATCTGAACCAAAAGTTCGATATACTGATCTCTACGGAATGAAGGATTTGAAAAACAAAACAAACGCTGCTATTGGTTTGTGTGTCTACTGGGGTGATTTCTGATTCTGCTACCTTCTGTGATGCTTTTCTTGTGAGAATTAAACCTCTCCCGTACACACTCCTCTTGGAGATGCAGTTTTTATCGACATTGAGGAATAAAAACACTAATCAGAGGAGTGAAGCGATTGAATGTTATTCTGACTCCTTCAAAAAGAAAAACCCATGCAGTAGAAGGGCCACGGTGACGCTTCTATCTGAACTAAGGGGCAGAAGGAAAGGGACGCTAGTCATAGGAGGGAAGAGCCAGAGAACCCAGAGTGACTGAGTTTAAATCCCATCCCTTCCACTTACTAGTAAGTGTTACTGGTAGACCACTTACCCTCTCATGCCTTAGTTTCTTCATCCATAAGACATGGATGACAGGATCTATTTCACTGAGTTTTAAGAAAGATTCAATGAAATAACTTACAGAAAAAAAATTTTAAATGCCTGATATATATTACATATTCAAGAAATATTAGCTACTTTTAGTTCCAGACACAATTATCAACATTATATATCTTCTTCTGATTCTACCAGCTTGCAGTTTGTGCACTACCCTTCCATTCCAGCAATAAATCGATTGTGAGTAAAAGTTTTTTTAGGATTGTGGGCTTTCATAGTTTATGTCTTGTTTGATACTTTAGTGGGAAGTTGTAGAATACTGCATCAGATCAGTTCCTGAGTTTTATTGGAATTTTATGGATAAGTCCTTGCATGGTGATCCATCACTGTAATTTCAGTCTGAACAGGCAATCAATCATTTCATTTCCATCCATGCCTTCATGCTGTTTCCTACTGGCTGCCTTGTCTACCTCATCTCTTATCCCACCTCGTTCTGTGACTTCAGAGCAGTAACTGGTTTGAAACATGCTAGTACTTGCTAAGCAAGTCCAGGAAGGGAGTAATTCTGTGTGGTTCACAAAGCCCCCAAGGGTGATAGTCACTAGGAGGGAAGTTTAGCTCAAAACTAAAATCTGTCTAAGTTGTTTAAGTGATTCAATAAAATACCAGATAATAAATGTGTCAGTGAGTGCCACTCAGGAAATAGAAATCACACCAGATATTTAAGGAGAGAAAATTTAATATAATGAATAATTAACTAGGTACAAAGTGATTAGTCAGATAACTGGAAGGATTTTAAAAGAACTGTATGGTGTGAAGACAGCAAATCCTGGAAGCAGTTACCACCCCTAGAACTGAGGATCGATGGGAAGATGCTGGAATATTAACACTTAAGAGCTTAGACGAAAAGCTCCGTGAAGCCGAAACTCAGATATTTGAGAAAAAGGAGCGAGGTTCAGTTGGCGATGGTGTCTCTGAGCTCCACGGAGGGCTTAAGGTGCTCGGATCCAGACCGCTCACTAACAGGATAAAGTGGTTCTGCAAGTGCTGGAAATATTGCACAGGGTTCAGCTGTTTTCCTGGAAAGCAACCACGGATGGGATGAAGAAGCATTGCTGGGGTGATGCTTAAGGAACCTCACACAAAAAACCCACAGGAAGCAAACAGAAACCAGACCGAGGAAGCAAGTCCTTCCTCTTCCTTCAGCTTTGCAGTCTCCCCCATAATGGCCTTCACTGGCAAAGCCCACCAAGATCCTCCTGGAAAAACCAGAATGTGGTTTGTAGACGACTAGCTCCAGCATGCCAAAGCAGAGAAGAGCAAGGTGGGTTTGGAGCTGACAGCCAATAACCATAGCTGAGACTCAAGGTATGAAAAAAATAGTAGTAATGATTGCTGGCATTCATTGCACCATTACTATGCACTAGGCATCATGCATCATCGCAATTCATTCTTATTAAATCTTCTCTCGTAGCTAATATATTTATCCTCATATTACTGTGAAAAGATTAGAGGTGACTTGCTTAAGGTCACTTGACTAGTCAGAGGCACAGCCAGGAATCAAGTTCAGTCTCCGGAGCTCCAAAGCCTCTACACAACACTGCCTCCTGTAATGGGTGGCCGGGGTGGAATGGTTTCTTCTAATTCTGAGGTGCATGTATGAGTAATTAATGTCTCTTCGCTCAACAGTGTTTGATTTTGTTTTATTACCAATGAAATTATTATTTCACAACACTTAGTTTAGTATGTTAGGCATGTGTGCCTAACAGCTGAGAACTGTGGAGACTGGGCAATTTTCCAGTTCATCTGAACTAAACAGAAAGTTGAAGCAGACACTATGAAATTTAGAAGAAAATATGTTAACGTGAATTATTTGCTTTGGCCATCTACTTTGTCCTTCAGATGGTCTGAGACAATGCTTGGTTGCCAATTGGCTTCATGCCACATAATGTCACTGTCATTGTTTGGCAAAATTCCTCCCTTGGGTACCTCATCACTAGAGGCTGACTCTCCTCTGTTAGGAAAGCCACTTGGATTTGTACCATTTTGCCATAAATAGAAGTCTCTGAGTTACAAGATGGATCTATGGAACAGGGTCAAAATTGGAAAATATCAGCTTACTGCAGATCTCCAGACTAGAAATCTCTATTTAGATAATAAATTATTGCTCTTGAGAATAGATCTGAGGCATTAATCATTGCCAAACCTTAATCTACCCACTGACTTCTGCAAGAGTCCTAAAATTTGTACATATTTTGACATTCTCCATGCAACAATAAATTTTTGTCTTAATTTGTATTTATGCTTGAGATTCAAAAAAATAGGAATTCTCTGACATAGAAAATTTGGTTGGATAAAATAGGCAAACTTCATTACCCATATTCAATATGTCTAAATGTTTCTAGTAAAACAATGTTTAGGAGGGAAAAAGAATTCATTGAACATCATGAGATGAAAGTCATTTTTTTTAATTTTTTCTCTTTAATAAAATACTTTACTTCTTTAAAAAAAGAAAGAAAATTTGGTTTGAATACACAATCACTATTATTCGTCATTCAAGATTTTTTGATAGTTGAGACCTAGATCATTAATTATCTTAATTCCTTAGTTTCCACTCACCCACCTCAACTCTGCCCAGACTCCCACTTATCACTTAAGTATACATACCAAACCATTTTTTAAAGAGACTAGACTGATATTGCCAATACACAAAATCTAATCTCTTTATAGTTCCTTCTTTTAGCCTCTCAAATTACTGGGATTCGTTCAGAGTTCTCGAAAACAAAGGACTTCCATGAAAAACAATTTAAAAGAGTAATGGTAAAAGAGACACAATGTATATAGAATAAGTTTAAATTTGGGATATTTAAACAACACTTTTTTAAGGCCATTTAGACCCTCATATCATAGATATGATAGATCGTAAAAAATACTATTCCTACATTGTCTAACAGACTGTTTCATAGCTAAAAGAGGAATAAGAACAGTATGAAGTTGCCATAGGGTATCTCATTTCCTTTACATCCTGGGTATAGGGCATAAACCTTTTTTAATATCTATATAATACAAACAATAACTCTCATTTGATGAGGATTTTACAATTTACAAAGTAATTTTAGTTCACATAACCTTAGACACACACAACAATCTACAACTCTAGGAGGAAGGTATTACTCCCCCAAGTTACAAACAAAGTAATAAAAAAACTAAGCCTCAGATACACTGTTTTACTGAGCAAGTAGTAGAATGAAATTTTCTGATTTTTTCCAGTCATCTGGTATCTAAATCCCTGCAGATTCAGAGACTCTTCTTCTTATTGAGAGTGTGAGCTGCTCTGGTACCAACCTCAGAATCTAAAAGTCCTGACTCCTCTCTTAAGACTTGAATCACAGGCTCTGCTGCCGAAACAAAGCCAGGGATAATCTACCAAAGATCCCAGTAGCAGAAAGTTGTACTCTGTTTCAACAAATGATAGATTCTTTAAAGCTACCCCTAGATTTCCCCTTTGGCATCTGAAAATGTTATCATCATCTGAAGCCGTTGAGATGAGTAACTAATGAATCTTGTTTTTATTCCTGGAAAAGATTGTTAGAATTTTCTGAAATGTATTTGACCTTGAATATGTATTAACGTATTTACTATTAGCTTCCCTTGCTCATAGCTGGCCTCTAGAAATTTTAAGCAATCCATCTTCCTAGGAAGAATCAGTTTCAAAAGAAAAAAAAATACGAATTGCAGCCCAGGATATGGCGGGGAAAATATGAACACGCTGTTGGAAGGAGTGAGTGCATTGCCAAGAGTCATGAGAGTGTTTGAAATGGCCTGTGTGTTAGGATCATTTTGAATCCTTTTCAGAGGTTTTTGAAAAAATTTACAGTGGTTAAAAATTTAATTTTGAGCTTCCCACTCTTGTGTGAGATTCATGAAATATATTCTGTATTCATGTTGTGAATTTACTGCAGAATTTTTTGTGTGAGTCCACATAGTTACTTTGAGGACGTGAAATAAACGTCTGGGAGACATTAGTGGAGACGTATAGTTTTGGAGCCAGAGGCTCACTCATCTTGTATAAAAATGCCAGGCTAGCCTTAGAAATGCATAGAGAAATCATTATTCCATCATTTCTGAAGATTTATGCTTTGAACAGATATTAAATTTAATTCTGTACCTCTAAAACAAAATGATTTATTCATTATTAATTATAGTTATATAAATAGAACCTTGTCATGCCACGTGTCATAGAGATAATTCCTAGGTCACATTAATATCTATCTATGACCTTGAACTCATTGTTGGAGGTGGGGGGACTAAGCCACAGTACCCCATCTCTCCTCTCATGCTGAGCATTCTACTCCCACTACGGCTTAGCAATACTAAGTTCCCTAGTTACATAGTTCCCTAGTGCCAATGAGGCAAAATATGCTTCAATTGGCTCTATGTATAAAGCCATCACAAAAATCACATTATCTTGTTTGAAAAAGTATTAAAAAGACATGTGATGCTAATCTCTCTACCATTAGACATTCCATTCCCCATAATAAATAATATTAAATCCCTGAAAAATCACAGAATTCAATTAGCTATACTAGTCCTAAAATGAGATTGCATTAGTCACTTAGGGATCTATTTGTTAACTACTATTAGCACTCAATCACTGGCAACATGGCCTCGGGACACTTGATAATGAAAAATATTTTATTCTCATCAGCAAACTCATTTTAGAGTCTTCATCCAAATGGTAGAATGCACCATTCTCTTTTTATTTAAGTCTGTTATATATTCAGCACCTCCAAGGACTGCCCCCTCCCATTTTTTGCACTGAGGAACTCCCTCTTGTCCTCACCTGATAATCAGCAAGATGCAACTGGTTACTATTACAGGGAAAGTCTTGCCAAGGAACTATCAAAAGAGAAGCATGAGCAACTTATGATTTTGTTCTCCTTCCCACTGTCCTCCTCATCAGAAACATTAAATATGAAGAAGGGAAGAACACTACTCTTTCCCAGAAGCTTCATGCATTCCAAGAGGGAAGGAAAAATTCACTATCTACTAATTTCAAATCATTAGGATGGATAGTCCGTCACAGTTAGGGATGAAGATAATTGCCTTGATATTACCTTAAAACTGTGTGTATATTATGTAGTGTTAGAAATGTTTCCTTAAACTTGAGAGATAAATGTGTTAGTAATTAGTTTACTTCTTAATTAGATGACTCCCATCTATATCTACTTCGTATTTCTGGGAGCTGCCAATCAGGGATATTTCCAAAGCATATCGAAAAGGTATCACCAGGGCAACTGTAAGGGAGGTCTCTCTTGATTACGTCAGATATATGCAGGACCAGACAATAAACAAGACATAACATAGAGCAGATGGATGTATATAGGATTTGGGTTTAAATTTTACGATTTTAACTTATCAGACAGAAACAATTACTGCTGGTAATAATTAAGCTAGCCAGTGGGTGCCCAGTTCAGTTCATTAATGATTACCATGGACATGCACTAAAGACATTTCTGCTGATACAGTTACTACCCTGAGGCTGTGTGTGGACTGCTGTGCATAATGCTATATTCCATAAGACGAAATAGACTGCTGGGAAATTTTGCACTGCATTTTTAACATACTATTTCCACAGTTGACATTTCAACATCATGATTGTTTATTCTCCTGGGAAATGCTGGCATCTTTTGCAAATTTCAGTGGCTGTTGAGTAATTGCCATTGGGATGTCTCTTGTTTCTCATTTGCTGATTTAGTCGCCTGCCTCATTACAAGTCTGAGATTTCTTTCCTGAAATCTGTGAGTTTCATCTGCAAGTTTAAAAATAAAAGGAGATCAGTCCTCTTGGACTTGGTCATTTGGCAATACATTCATTCTCCTTCCTTCTCTTGGTCTCCCCTGTGTGCAGTGTTCTATATTTTTAGATAGGGATTTGGGTGAAGAATGAAATCTGTGACCAACGAACAAACTGAAGCTTCCTGGTCTCTCCGGAAACTAGATGAACTGTCGCTTCAAAGGGACCTATGATGACTGTTATCAGCACATTCATATGCTTTGGTGCTTTGCCCCATGGGCAGGGAAGGATGTTTTCCTAATAGTGTGTCATAAATTAACTGTTATAATGTCATCCCTTCCTGTGCCCTGATTATATAATCTGATATTCTTGAATACTTCCTCTCCAATCTGTAGCTTTGTCTACAAGTGGCTAGAAAGTTTTACAAAAAAAAGAATGGGAGTGAATACTGTTCACTTCTTAGGGTTATTATTGAAGGTGTCATGTTCATCCTGAATTCACATTTATCCTGAGACACCCAGATCATGGCCACCCGGAGAGTTTTTTATGTGCATCTGACCCATATTTATTTGTTCTAACTCTGCATTATGTTAAATAATAGCAGAGATTAATTATATTGTAGGAAAGTGGAAAGTTCAGGAAAAAAAATTTAACTACCAAGTTGTCAATGAGGAGCATCTATATTCCTTTGAAAAGAAGGTTCTAGTATTAGGTGGGCCATAACCAGGTTGGAAGGAATGAAATGTAAATTCATTCAATCCTTCCCATCTCAGTTCTAACACCCCTTCCCTAAAAAAGTCATCCCTGATCCCCAGACTAGGTCACTCTGGAATATACTCTCTTTATACTCTTTACCTTAGTTGGGTTCAGAGCAAGATCATTACAATTATGAACTTACTTGAAATGATACCTCTCATTTTTTTAAAACAAGTCTTACGAGGGAGTAAAATGTAGTGATTAAAAGTGTGTCTCTCAAGCTTGATTTTGAATCCCATCTTGGCTTCTTACCAGTTGTGTGGCCTTCCTAGGGAATGTGGGGATGTTCATAATTCCCACGACATTGAGGGTTGTTGTGAGGATTACATGAGTTCATCGTTGTAAAACACTTAAGACACTGCCTAGCGCACAGTAAGCATTCACCCAATAATCACTACCTATTATTCATTTTTATTTTATTAATATGTACCTTTCCCTTACAAAACTCTAATCTCTATGGAGACAGATGATGTGCATTTTGTTCACTCCCATCACATTCCCAATATATGTTACAGTGCCCGGCACATAATAGCACAACACAAATATTTTCTGAATGAAATATATTGTCTAGAAACATGAGTTAGTTACTCTGAAAGTGAATATGACCTCAAACACCAAAGGATTAAATTGGGCCTCTCTGTAACATTGCATGATCTTATTATGAATGAACTACTAGCCCTATTCTATCAAAATATACTATATGAGAATATTTTAGGAAACATGATTTGATCTACTGTTATTCAATTTTTCAGTAAAGGGCTGTGTCACAATGAGTTATTATATAATAGCTAAACTGTCTCATTGTTTTAAGACAATAGCCAAAACTGCTAACTGTTTGAATGTGATGATCATAGTTTCTAATGCTCAGTAAACACAGTCACTTGCCATTATTGTGCTCCTTTTAAAGGAAACCCTTTGCTTTTTGTTTAACTTGTTTAAAGAGGAGAGAAAGCTAGAGATAGAGCCACAATGGAGGTACATGTTTAGATGAAGAAATTTAGGGACCCAGGCACATCAAGACCAAGACAGAGACGGAAGTACAAGTGGCAAGAGAAGCACCCAGCAGGCTTGGAGGATGCCCGAGATGGCAAAGACAGATGTCTGTGGGTCAGCCACCACAAAATATCTGTCGTATATGTCTTCTCAGTCAAAAAAAAAAAAAAAAAGAGCTTTTGAAGTTTTCAGTAGAAGGATAAAATTTAATATGTGATTGAGAGGTCTCCTGAGTCTGTGAGTCAGTCGGCCAACCAACACCACAAGCAATCATCTAGGGCCCGAGGATGTCATTAGAATCAACTGTCTGGACCCTCGAGACACTTCCATTTTAGTGGTGAGAAAATATTCAACGAACAAATAAGACCATTTTCCTATCAATCAATACTCTGAAGAATATAAAATTGTTCTATGGAGAAAATGATGAATTTCATGGTGGATGATGCAGTGGGGAGGCTACTAATATTCGGTGGAAAGCCCAGAAATTTGAGCTGAGATAGAACCAGGCATCTGCGGGGAGAGCACTCCCATTTTGCATGAGGAAGAAGGGGCGGCAAGTACAAGGCAGGAGCATAATGGCTTTGAGACCACACAGGTGGAGTGAGTGAGCAGGGCCAGATCACTGAGGGCATAGGGTAAAGAGCTTACACTTTGCTTTTCATTGCCCAGGAAGGCTATTAAAGTGTTTTAAGCAAAGGAATTATGTGGATTTAGATTTTTTAAAAGATCACTCTGACTGCTCTGTGTAAAACTGACTGCCAGCCAGGCACTGTGGAGGCAGGGAGACTACTAGTAAGGGGCTGTCACATGAGTCCAGGTGACAGATGGAGGCTCACTCTAGAGGCAGTGAGGTGATGAAAGTGATTGAGTTGTGGACATATTTTGGAGTGAATTGGACTTATGAATGGACTAATGAATGATGTGAAGGGAAAAAGGGGATTAAAAGCTGATATCTTAGTCTTTGGTCTGAGCAGTTGAGGTGCATGATGGTACTATCACAGTGGCTTGGGGAGGGCTTTAAGGGAAGTGGATTTGGCAGGGGTTATCTGGAGTGAGGGGTAAGAGGAAAGAACGCAGTGAATCTCTCTGGACTTCTTAAGTTTTGGATGCCTAACAGGAATCCAAAAGGAGATATCAGGAAGGCGGTTGAATCTGCAAGGTCCAGGTTAGAGATAAAGGGGTGGGTGGTATTTAAATTTAGTAGGCTGGAGTGTAGATAAGAAAAGGAGAGGCAGGGACAGAGCCCTGGGGCATCTCAAATTTAGAAAAAGATACCCTGAGAAGAAGCCACTGGTGAGATGGAAAGAAAACAAGATGCATGGATTGAGAAGCGTGGAGGATGAAGTGTTTCAAGAGGAAGTAAAAATTGTGTCAAAAGGTGTTTAGAGGTTGAGTCACAGATAGAGTGAAAATCTACCTTTAGTTTCGGTGGTATGTTATCATTGATTGCTGTAATGAAAGTTGTTATGGTGAGTTTGAAATCCTAATTGGATAAGAAAAATGGAAGAAGAGGACGTGGAAACTTTAAGCATCAATAAATCTTCAGACTTATGCTTAAGAAAAGGAGTGAAATTTGCAATAAGAGCTGGAGGAGGAAAGTGGCTCATATTAAGGAAATTTGTAAGCTGATCGGAGGTCTCAGGGGAGAGAAATTGCTGAAGCAAATTCCAGAACAAGGTCACTAAGGAGATGAGAGAGAGGAATGAATAAACTCCCTGTCATTTCTATGTCCAAAAGTTGCCAGACCCTTCAGGAACCAATCCTGAGCCTGTCTCACTTCAGTTCATAGCAGTCCACACTTTAGTTCTTTGAGAAAGTGAAGCATCTTCACTCTTCCACCATAGACACTGCAGCCAACTAGACTAACTCAGGGCAAGAAGAGGTTTACGTTGACTTTAGTTGTCCGTATTTCCCTCTCTCCATCATCCATGGCATGCAGAGCTGTGTCTCTGAATTCAGATGAACAGAGCCTGATTAATGTCTTTGTTTTGCAAAATGCAAGATACTTTCTTAGTAATAATAGATGTGTTATTTTTAAGTTTTAAAATCCTGATAAAACTTCTATTATCTTCCTTTATCTCTCCTCGTCATTGTCCGTATACCCTTAACATAGTCTTGTTTAGTTCCTGTTATTTCCATTTACTTCGTTAGAATACTATTCTAGGTTGGTTGCTGAGATGCCAATTATTTCTCTGGTTGTATAATGGTGCCTCACTTTAGGTAACAGATAAGTAACTGAAAGTTTGCTTCAGTGGTGACACCTCTTTATATTGAATTATATTTTAAATGCATCAGTGTTGAGCTTTCAAATAAATTTGATTATGAATAATTTATAAAGCACAATAAATGTTTCCCCACAACCATCTTGAGTGTAAAGAAAGTGGCTGACACGCCCTGAGTTTGTGCAGATCATGATTCACTTGTATTTCTAAACAGTGCCTCAGGTGCACTTGCACTTGAGCAGCTCTGTCAATCCTCCCAGCGTTCAGGTGCCAGTGTTTTGATTGACATCGGAGAAGATCCGTGTCTTCTTAGGAGGATAAGGTTTTATGGGAATGCAGATAATAATTACTCTTGCCTCTGGAGAGAAACTGTGTTAGTGAAATATGAAGGAAAACAGTTCATACAAAATAGACACACATCTCAGCTAAAGGTCAGGCTTCTCTGTCTAAATCTAAACTATACAGTACCATTTATTTATTCAACCCACAAATCTTCACTGTGAGTCTCCTATGTTCAGGGCACCATTATAGGGAATTTTAGTATAAAAGACAAACATGTCTAGCCCCAAATAGTTCAGGAAGGAAAGAGAGGAGCAAGCCCATGATGACTGTGCCATGTATAAATGACTGAGAGATCTACGGAGTGTAGTGGAGCCACAGTTCAAAGCAAGGCAAGTGAGGAATGTTGACCTGGAGAAGAGAATACTGAGCGCAGCCCAGAAAGATGGCTGGGAGTTAGTGATATAAAGAGGAAGGTAAAGAGAAAATGACCTACCTATGAATGTGGAGACAAGAGAGCCAGAGCACTCCTGTGATTCCAGATGTTTGGGAATGGCTTCCAAGATAAAAAGAAAGCTAAGATATACTTAGACAGTTGAATAATCAGGATAAGATGACACCACTGTCCTGCACCAAAGGAGATCAGCATGCGGGCTAGGATACATAGAGATATAGCAGTTTGCTCTAATGGATCCTGTATAGCCTGGAAAGGGTGGCAAGAGATAGGGTATGGAACTCTCCTGGATCATCCGGGGCACAGACAGGAAGGAGAGAGAAAGTTATCCCTAGTGAATTTAGAATTTTGAGATGCTGGCTTATATTATAAAGGCTAGGGTATCAATTCTCTTTTTTTCTTTCTGGAAATAATAAGGGCTTCTCAAGGTCCCTGTTCTCTCTATGGGTATGTGTTCCCTGGACTTAGAAAACATAATGATGATTATTGGAGGTTCTTCCCATCTTAAAGCCTAAATGCTTTTGGTGTGATATGCAAGAGTTTCAAAGAAAATAATGCCAATAGAGGCTATATAATGCCAACAGAATGAATTTATGTGGACAGTAAATAATTCCAGAAAGAGATCATTCCAGGGTTCATACATTAAATCAGTCAGGAACCCAGAAAACTCATCTGATTTGATTAGATTCTTTTTACCTAAAATATTAGTAATTAGTTGTTACAGTGTTCTCAAGACATGATGCGATTGTATATGCTTGTCACGGTAGAGAAGAAAAATTAATGAATTCATAAATTAGTGCACTCTTTATACACCTCTCTCATAAAGGGCAATTACTGTGCCTTAAGGATGACAGAGAGATGGTAGAGTGTACAAATTGGGCAGAGCCTGAATCTTTCCTTTAAAATTCAGGAATAAAATTAAATACAAGTAAGTATTCCTAAATATTAAAATTTAGTCATATTCACTAAAGATCATGTGACGACAGACCACCTCAATTAAGCAAATTATTAACCTGTCTAATATAAGTAGAAATGTCTTTAACTCACCCTCTAATTCATGGCATTCTATAAACTATACAGGAATTTGGGTTAGGTGAGCTTTCAGGTCCCTTTCAAACCAAATACTAAAATTGTAAGTGCACCAATTAGCTTTCGGTGAATCATTCAAACTTAACATTTCTGTCCTATTTGATTATTATTCCATTATTGAATGGATATGGGCAAAAGTTTGACAAGTGAGTTCACGAAAGGTCCAGATTCAACCCAAATCTTAAATCTGAAAACTAGCCAGCTAGGTCTTTTTTATTTCCTAGTCAGTGACAATGCTCACATAGACCAGCCTGGAAGAACACAGACCTATGCATTCAGAATTCGTTGTCCTAGACCTGAGATCACTGGAACTGCTTATAGAGCCTTTAAGTTTGATCACTAATTCATGAGAAACTGCTGCCTCTGTGACCAGAGACTTTAAGAACTAAAATGAATATTTCCAGTGCTTTCTCACTTTGAACCAGGATTTGAAAGGTACAAAGAATTAATTATGCTAATGTGCACATAGTAATGCAAGTGAAATAAATGTCATGGCAGCGAAGCGTAAGCATAATTAGTAGATCAGAAGTTTTGAAATAAGGTGCTAATATGGAAATGAACTGAGATACTGTTTAATGGCATGCTAATACTGTTTCTAGTATGTATGCTGCCAAGGGGACCACATAATACTATTTCTAGTGTTAAATTTGTCAGTGGCAGGTATCAAACAATGAACTGATAAATTTATTAAAATGAGTCAATGAAATTTTTTTAAATTTCCAGATGAAATAATAAGCCATTATGCAATTAAACTGATTTTACAATATTGAAATTAATATAAAAGTTGTATTACATCGCTATTAGTTGAACCATGTTTAAATGTATAAAACATGTACTTCCATCAATAAAAAATGGCTTATGGAATGGAGGAAAAAAGTTTATGTCAACTGCAGTGTTAGTTTTAAAGGGTATTTAAAAAGAAATAATCAGCATGTAGCTGAGTTTTCATTGTCTATATAATAAGGCAAATTAGCATATGACATAAACCATCTCTTAATAATGGTTTTAAGCTGCTTTGAAATAGTCAAATTTCCAGAGGAAATTCAACTTGCATGCTAGACAGTTTAATTATCTGGTGCACATTTCAATAGTTCCTGGCCATGCTGTGAAATCACTTGTCAAAAATATAAAAATATTTTGAAAGAAAATATGCCAGAGTTTGTCACCAAGAGTGTCTATAACAGTAATTTCAATACTTTGATAAGTTTTAATTATCTGGTAAATCATCTGCTTGCTGATACATATAAATATGTAGGTTCATTCAAATATTATTTACTTTGACCAAAACTTCGGTGGTGATATAAGAACTAAAATCATTCTTATTGTTTTTAAGATTTTATTAAGTTATTTTTAGAGAGGGGGGAAGGGAGGGAGAAAGAGAGGGAGAGAAACATCAATGTGTGGTTACCTCTCATGTGCCCCCGACTGGGGACCTGGCCTACAGCCCAAGCATATGCCCTGACTGGGAATTGAACTAGCAACTTTTTGATTCGCAGGCCGGCACTCAACCCACTGAGCCACACCAGCCAGGGAAGAACTAAAATCATTCTTAAGCCAACATCTTTATTCCAAAAGCTCTGAAAATATAACAAATTATCTTGCCTACCTAAATATGAAGATGAAAAGTTGGCATGGAATGTGAAAATTATTTCTAACTTTAATATTCTACTTCCAAAATGCCTCCTTTACCTCCTTTATCTAGGTTACCAATCCTGCCACCTGCTACTGTCCAGGAAATACATATTTCAGATGCACTGTGTCTTTAGTTTTTATAATGCTGTCTATTTCATAAAGCACCATCACATGTATAACATCATGTGGTCCCCACATTGCCCTGAATTCGTTGGTTGATTATTAATTACTATTCTCTCGTCACAGATAAAGAAATGGAAGTCAAGTTTCCCAGAACAGTCCTGATTTCAAATCCAGTCCAGAGCCTCCTCAATACTGCTAAAGCTGACTCATTTGCTTATAGGATGGTTTTGATGTGTTTTACTCTTACATTAGATAAAATTGTGACATGAGAGCCATATTCTTTTTCTAGTTTAAAGTATATTAATAAGAGCTGCAAGGAGTTGATAAAAATAGGCACAGTGGCACAATAAAAAGGGATAGCAGAGAGCCTGATACCATGACAAGAAAGAGAGAAAATATACTTTGGAAAAAGGCTCAAGAGCTCCGTTGTCACCAGAATCCCAGCTCCCCTTGGTTCCACATGGAACCAGCTGGCTCCATGTCCCTGAGCACATCGTGGTCCTGTATCCAGGCACTGTGGTTGGTGATGACATCAGAATGCTGTGGGTCATTGGGGAAGGATCATTACACCAGCTCACAGAAGTGTGGTAATATTACTAACACCAATAATAATAATAATAATAATAATAATAAACCAATATTTACTAAGTACTTGCTACATGTCAGCCATGTGATGAAGCTCCTTTCCCAATCATCCGTGGTCCCTTGACCTTCACCTGCAGACTTGGTCTTGCCCTAGGAGCCAGCGCTATCCAAAATGTAGGCAAGAATGCTATAAAAATATTTGCCTCATAATCTAAAATTCAAAAAGCCAAACCACCATTTCTTTTAGTTGGCTGAAATTTCAGGCCTTACTTCTTGTCATAGTCTACTGCCCTATTCCTAAACTATTTCCCCAATGTGTATTCTGGTGCTGATAATAATACCCTCTAGATTTTTAACTCCATGAAAGAAAAGACCTTATTGGTTTTATTCACTACTGTGGCCTCAGTAGTCAGTATCCAATACCTGGCACAAAATGGATACTCAGAATAAGAATTCAACCGGTTTGTTAAATAAATTGAATGTACTGGTCTAGCCCTTACACTTCAATTCTCTTAGTGTAACATTGCTAATATCATCATTATCATCATCTTCATTATCATTATTAGCTACCACTTGCTATGTGCTGATGTCTTATATACATTATATTATTTAATCCTCACAAACCTTGCAAGGTAGCTCGCATCATTTTCATTGTTCAGAAGAGGAAATTAAGCTCCATGAAGCTAAGAGATTTTCACAGAGCCTGTCACGCATAACTGATAAACAGCAGAAGCACAATTCAAACAAAGATCTGAGTCCACAGATCTTTGCAATTCCCAGAAGAGCCCAAATCACCATGTCCCCTCCTCTGGGCTCTTCTGGGAATTGCAGTGACCTTCTGAACCCCAGACCAATGTTTTGGATGTTATTGCTTCCTGATAGTCTTTCCTGATGTCAGATGCCCACATTTCCAATGACTCTCTGATCCTGCTTCACCCTTTCCTGTGTTGGGATCTGTTGCCTTAGCTGTCTCTCTCTTAAGCACCATATGACCACATATCTTTGGTAGCCACGCCCCTTGATCAAAGTCCTCCCTTCACCAAGTATACCAGTGATAGTTTTTATCACCAGAGTTGCACCCAGGTAGGTATATCTTCTATGTGTGCGCTGGGAGAACAGGGTTCAAAGAGTGAGTGGCAGCGAAAGGCTTTCAAGGTTGCCAAAAGTCACCAAGAGTAGGTCTAAGCATTCAGTACAAAGGCAGAAGTGGGATGGAATACAGATGAGCCAGTTGAGTGTTAATTATGAGATGGGACTAGAATGGGAAAGATGCAAATCAAAAGCACAGTGCAGGAAGCTTGAGTGATTTACACAAACTGACCTGCCATGCCACTTGACTTCTGTTTTTGGAAATCAGCCTGGGGAGAAGAAGGATTGGGTCGGTTCAAAGGGGACCACATACTTGCTTCTGCTATTTCTTCTGCCTGAAGACATGCATCTCGGTATCTACAGCCTGGCTGAACGCATGTTTTGTTTGTTGGATAATGAATCAGCCTTTTTTTTTTTTTTAAGACAGTGTTAGATATGCCAATGCATCCTCCAAAGACTGGACTGGTCTCCCACTGTCTGCTGTATTCCAGGAGGTGAGACCAGCCTTCCCGATGTTGCTGCAGTGAAATAGACCCCACCCAGCATGATTGGCAATATTATGCCAACTGCACTGTGTGTCCACCATGCTGCCTTCTAAAGCATTCCTTGCATTGTGCTACTCCGTTATGTATCGTTTTATACGTGTATCACTGAAAATCCTGAGGGATATGTCCTAAGATCTTTGTTGACAACCCCAAACATATTGGTCGAACACTATTATGGATAGCTTTGACCATGAAATTCAGTAGCATCTAAATGAAAAACTGAAGTATGTTTTCCCAAACTTTCTTATTCTACCAAACACAAAATGGATGCCATTAATAATACAACTGAATCTCTTTGTTAAATTAAATTGCTGTTAATGAAGAAATGCAAGTCTTATGCTTTCCCAAAAGTTGCTGTAAATGGAAGGATGAATGAAGAAAAAGGGTGGGAGGCCAGGAGCATGCTGGGCAGCAGGCTGGGCCCCCTTACTGGCTCCCATGTGCCAGCCACATGGGGCATGTCATTCTAACCCATGCCAGGACACATCCTAAAAGTGACTTGATTCCATGGGCCTTTAGGATTACTTGCAAATAACTGGAACTATAAATATTAAGTGTACACATGTTAAGGCTCTCCTCCACACATATCACGTGGAGGGAGCAGTACAGACTACCGGCCAAAAGCACAGGCTTTCAAGTCCTACAAATGTGGGTTTGGAATCCAGGCCCCCTTTCTTAGTAACTGTGAAACTGTGGGAAAATTACTCACTCCTTCTGAGCCTCATTTTTGTCATCTGTTAAAGGAGGCTGGTCATTGCAGTCACCTCATGAGGCCACTGTAAGGATAAAATAAAGCAATCTGCATACAGCACTAGGGGCATCGGTCGCTATTATTAGCTTTTAATTTGTATTATTAGATTACAATATCTGGGCAAGGCCTGTGCATTATGTTTGCCTGAATCCTAATGCAACTGAAAAAACAGTTAATTTATTTAAAAGCCTGGGCTTCTAAAGGAATAAGCTTTAATTTTCAGCAAAAAAATACTGCTATACCATACAAGTCAAATGAGGTGAGATAAGGAGAAACAGAAAACCTGCAGCCTCTTTGGCTGAGCAGAAGCGATAGCAGCATTGAAAGCGGGCTCTGAGCCCCACAAACACCTTTAATAACCAGCAAACTTATGAAAGGAAGGGAATTTCATTGCTGTTCCAAAGGAGCGTAAATATTTTGCTCACTTGAACTTTCTGAGCTTTGGCCTAGAAGGCACAACTAAATGGGTTTGCTTGCCAGGAAAGCGCTAAGAGAATTTCATCTGTCTTCCACTCTGAACACAAACCTGGTTTCATTACCTCTTTTCTTATGCCAAGGGAATATCTCAAAGCACTCTGGCAAGCTCGTCACTGCAGCCGATCCTGTGTTTGAAACTTTTACTGATCCAGAAAATAGCTTCATCTGTGCTCTCAGGGAGAACAAAGATTGATGGGGGATCTCCAGGAGTTGGCATCAAAAATTCCTTAACTTGTAAAGTGATACTAGAACTAGTCACCGAAGAAAGAGGCTTTTGCAGGGACAAGGGCAGGCAGGCGGGGACTCTGCTGTAAACATAATACCTCCCAAATAAATGGCATCTCCCAGCCTGAGATTGAGTGGCTGTTTCATGTAATTGCTATTTGTAAAAGACACCTATTTCAGGGACGATTGTTTGGAAAGAGACAAGAAGAAGGGAAAAGCAATTGCAAAGGAAAAAGTTGTCCTGCAGTCAGTCACTTTCGCAAGCCCTTCCAATGCAATGACTTAACGCAAGCAGATTGTAACGGCCACCACTCACTGACCCTCACTGTGTGCATCAGGCACTTCCCACGTGTTTCCTCCTTCTCACATTTAATTCTCAAAATGAATCTGTGAGCTAGGAGGTAGTATTTACCTCATTTTGGAGATGAAGAATTTATGATTCTGAAATACTCCATGACTTGTAGAAAACCACATGGCTCCTAAATGATGGAGCCAGAATTCAAGCATATGTTGTCTTAACTACTAAGCCCTAACCTTTCTGCTTCACTGCCTCCCAGAAGAGGAGAGAAACATTCATTTTGATTACCTTACCACTAGCAAAGACAGCTTAGGACTTAAGAACATTGTAGACACCATGAAAGAGGACAATGCAGAACCAAACAGAAAAACTGTAGAAGTAGGTGGTGGCTCCAACCATTTATCGGGGACTAGAAAGATAGTACACCTAATTGAAGAAGAGTGGATAGCCAAAAGGAGACCACAGTTTTAGTTAAATGTGTATGTCTTTTATAAATCATTATATGTTTACCTATATATAGTGAATAACCATTTTTATACACATTCTTTATTTTTTTTAAGTTCCAATTAGGGAATGCCTGTATAGAGCAAACACTTTCATCTACCTACTCCTACTAGTCATACTGAACTTTTCCTGGAGAATTCTTCCCCTTTCCCAGCTTTGCTACATCCTATTACATTTACACTAATTTCCATAATTTAAAATTATATTCTATTTGTCTACTTACTACAATCATGTCTTTCTACCTTCAAATATCTGGAATGGGGTTCAAAAATGCATCCTTCACTGTTTATAGTGGGTCCAGCTGACAACAGAAAAACCAAGGATGGGATCAAGGGGTCACTGGTATTTTCTGATTTTTACAAAGTCCCACAGATAAAAATCAGGGGTCCCCCCTGAGGAACAAGGGGTCTCAGCCCCACACCAGGCCCCCAAGCCCAGGGTTCCAGTGCCAGGAACAGAAGCCTCCATAACTTCCAGCCATAAAAAGCAGCAGGGAATGTGACTGAGAGAGACTTCTGGAATCCCAGGAAGTCCCTCTCAATGGACCTGGGCATGGACTTACTCAGACTCACTCCCTCTAAGTCCCAGCACTGGGACAGCAGCCCAAAAGGCACCAGGGATATACAGGGAGGAACTGAAGTGTCTGACATCAGAGCAAGAGCTGGAGGGGTAGCTTTCTCCCAGACAGAAGTGTTGGCAGAAGCCATTTTTCCTTTGGTGAGCCCTCCCCCCAACAGAGCCAGCAAGGGGGTGGCACATCTGAGTTTCTATCAACTAGCCCACACTGTTTGCTTCTTTGAGACCCTGCCCCACCAACTTGTGGGCCCACCCAAGCTATTTCCAGTGGCTTTTCCATACAAATGGCCTATCTTGGTCTGTGCTTCAGACTTCCCTAAATTTTCTCAAACAAGCAGCATCTAGCTTTGGCATGCCCCATACCTCTTGCTATGTGGCCCTAGGCCCAGCACTAGTGATATCCTGGTTCTCAGCTTGGCCTTTCCTGGGCATCTCCAAGCCCAGCACAAGTAGCAGCCATCCGGAGATAACTTTGTAGCTCATTCTAGGTGGCCTGGGAAAAACACAGGCGGTGGCTAACCTTGCCCTGCATCTCCTGGGGGCCCCAGAGCCAGGACACCTCGTGGACACTTTGAGACCACATCGAAGCACCACCCAACCACCTCTACAAGCAACACACTCAAGGGTGGACTCAACAGGCACTGGAGCCCCGCTGAAATAAGTGCTGCTGCATTGGGTGGGCCCCTGCACAGCCAATCCTCCATGGTGGTTGCAGCTAGTCCTTGCAGCCACTTGGCCTGAGGGTAAATTCCTCTCATTGACATGCCAACAGCAATTAAGGCTCAACTAAAACAGGTGGGTGTACACAGCCCACAAGGGTATTGCATCTGGAGTGCCCAGCTTGGGTGAACAAAGAGACTGTGCCACTGGATTCTACAGGACATCTACTATGTTAGGTCACTCTACCAAGACCACGAGATGTAGCAGCTCTATATAATACATAGAAACAAACACAGGGAGATTGCCAAAATGAAGAGGTAAAGAAATATGTCCCAAATGAAAGAACAGAACAAGATTCCAGAAAAAATAATTAAATAATAGTAAGACAAGCAGTCTACTAGATGCAGAGTTCAAAACACTGGTTATAAGGATGCTCAATGAACTTAGAACTTCAACAGCACTAAAATAAAGGGTGTGGAAACCATGAAAAAGAACCAGACATAAATGAAGGATATACTAACTGAAATGAAGAATAATTTACAGGGAATCAACAGTAGAGTAGATAAAGCCAAGGATGAAAATAGCTGTTTGAAATATAAGGAAGCAAAAACACCTAATCAGAACAGTAAAAAGAAAAAAAGAATCCAAAAAAATGAGGGTAGTGTAAGGAGTCTCTGGGATAATTTCAAGCATACCAATATTTGTGTCATGGTACCAGAAGGAAAAGAGAGAGTTCAAGAAATTGAAAACCTATGGGAATAAATAATGATGGAAAATTTTCAAACCATGGTAAAGGAAGTAGACATACAAGTTCATGAAGCACAAAGAGTCCCAAACAAGATGAAGCCAAAGAGGCCAACACATCACAATTAAAATGCAGAAGTTTAAAGATAAGGAGAGGATCTTAAAAGCAGCAAGAGAAAAGCAATTAGTTATCTGCAAGGGAGCTCCCATAAGACTGTCAGCTGATTTTTCAACAGAAGCTTTGCAGGCCAGAAGAGACTGGCAAGAAATATTCAATGTAATATTTCAAAAGCAAGGACCTACAACCAAGGTTATTCTACCCAGGAAAGCCAACATTTAAAATTGAAGGACACATAAAGAGCTTCCCAGGCAAGAAAAAGCTAAAAAAATTTATCACCATCAAGCCACTATTACATGAAACATTAATGTGTCTTCTTTAAGAAGAAGAAAAGAAAGATAAAAAATATGAATGATAAAATGGCAATAAATACATATCTATAAACAATTGAATCTTAAAAAACCAAACAAACAAGTAGAACAAAAACAGACTCCTAGATACAGAGAACATTTTGATGGCTGCTGGAAGGCAGGAGGGTTGTGGGGTTGGGTGAAAAAGGTGGAGGGATTAAGAGAATATAGTAGGGAATATAGTAGGTAATATTCTAATAACTATGTATGGTGTCAAATGGGTACAAGATTTATCAGGATGATTACCCAGTAAGTTATACAGTTTCTAATCGTGGAGTTAACACCTAAAACTAGTATAATGTTGTATGTTAACTGTAATTGAAAAGTAAAAAACAATTTAAAGTAAATAAATAAATATATTATTTTTCCAAATCTATTTTCTCAACTCCCATACTCCTTTGTAATTTTCCGCCTGTAACATATTGACATAGTACATTAAGTCAATATACTTCTTTATACGTATACATTAACATCTGTTCTACTTATTTATCTGTTAATCCTTTTGTTAGTACTTCCCTGTTTTAATTATTAATGTTTTATAAAAATTGCAAGGCCTCTCTATCATTTTTTTTCAATTTTTCATACCATCTTGCCTGACTTTTCTGTCTGTGGAATTCAAAGTGTAGGAAAATTACATTTGACAAATCTCTAATAATATTTATTTAGTTTGGTTTATACGGTTTTATGTATACAACTATGTATAATAATATTTATATATTACAATACATAAATATATAATATGCCACATATAATAAAGAGTACACTCATGTAGGGAAATGAGCATTATCAGTATATTTAGCTTCATATTTTCTCTCCCCCTACCTCCTTGCACTGAGCCTGCTTAATTTATATAAATTGAATGCACTTATGAGGCAGTTTTACCCTATTGCCTGGTTGAGAGAAGCTTCCTGATTCTTAGGTTGTTCTGTTATTGGCTCTCTGACTTAGGAGAAAAACAATGTGAAAATTATTATGTTTAAATGATACCTTCTGTCAAGCCATGAGTTTGGCCTTTGCAAATAGCAAACTATATGTGAGACTTAGATTTTGTTTCTTAATTTGATTTGGTAGGTCTTCTTTAATGTTTATCTCAGAATCTGAAAAACTTTTAAGGCTGAATTTTAGTGTTATAAGCTTTCACACCTTTATGTGTGTGTGCCTTTATCATTGCACAGAGAGAAATTAGGAAATGCTGCATGCGAGGCTGCTTTATCACTAGATATTTCTAAATATTGAATAAATATTTGTTTGAAGAATTGGTTCCTTGAGTCTGTGCAAAGGTTAGCTGCAACATCTAGATTTGCTTATTGGAATTGTTTATAGGGATGACGGTGACTGTATGCATTCATTATTATCCGTGGGAGTGGAGAGGGTCTTCATTCTTCATTTTTACTTTCATGTCACTTTCTCATGCCAAATGCATTGGTTTCTCGGTCTGGTGCTAAATGCCCACTGTGACTAGATTTCACTTCCCCATTTAGCAAGAAAAGAATATTTTCATCCCTATCTCTATTAGAACTTGCTCCTCACATACTATTGCATGAATCCCTCTGTGGTCAGTGTGTGATGGTCCTTGTTCCAAATGGGGACAAAATCAGGTCTTGAAGTTCTGCTAGGAATGGACTTCTTCTCAGTCTTTCAGTGAAGAGATTATGATCATAGCGCAGAACTTGAAGTAAAGAAAAAAAGAATCCTGTTTGACAAATACTCTCTGTTAGTTTAACTAAGAATTGTGCTACAGGAAGTGGTGGAGGTATGGTCTTTGTCCTAAAGTGCTTCCAGTCTGGCCTGGTAGATAAACACATTAACCAAACAGCTACACTGTGGTGTGAAGAGTTGTGTCATGACCCCATGACACAGACATGAGATGATTAAGTCTGCTTCATCGGCAGTCAGAGAACAAACAAAACCCAGTTCACCACTGCAGGAAATCAACAGGGCAAAAATACTGGGGGTAAAAAAAAGATAATCAGCAGCAGCAACAGAAATAGTCGTAAAGGCTACATAAACTAGTTTCCGGAGATCTTCATCGAAAAGCTGAGTTTTTGAAGGATGACGCTGAATATAGACAAATGCATTCCCAGGTGATAAGATCATCTTATCAAATTTGTGTAGGCATGAAAATGCTTGCTCTGACGCAGGAGAAATAAATTGTCCACTATGACTTGTCTTGATGTGCAGAGCTAGAGCATTGCAGTTTAAAGACTAGGAACAGCCTCCTAAGCCATACTGCTGGTTTTGAAATGTGTCCTATGGGTGATTCAGAGTATATGGTGCAGAAGAATGATGTGGTCATATTTATGTTTTAGAAAGAAAACTGTCAGCAGCATAGGGAGCTGAGGCCAAGAAAACGGTTGGGAATAGTTTGTTCCTGCCAGCTAGATATGGAGCTTGCCTTCCATTGCTCTTTGCTTCTGGAAGAGGGTTAAGGCAAAAGAGGAAATAAAAAGGAAGAAGGAAAGGAAGATAAGCCTGATAAAAATTTAAGACAAAGTGTATGTATGGTTGTGTTACCCCAACGTTTACACCAAGAACCATCTGCTGTCTGATACTCTCAGCAAAAATTATAAGGGAATCAGTTGTAAAGAATCAATAATTCCATTAGACAGAAAACATAGCTTTCCAAATTATGGGAATTGTATCCCAGATAAGCATTTGAATATTACAGAAAAAAATAAAGGGTTAAGCCTAATAGGAAAGCAAAAGTGTACCCTATGTTATAATCTTTGGCCAATGCTTTCTAATTGTTCTTTTTCATATCTTTAAATACAGAATCCCCTTCACCTACAGCTGAGTTTAGAAAATTCATTAAGTTCTGATGCTGATGTCACTGTCTCAATCCTGACCATGAACAACTGGTACAATTTTAGCTTGTTGCTGTGCCAGGAAGACTGGAACATCACCGACTTCCTCCTCCTTACCCAGAATAATTCCAAGTTTCTCCTCGGGTCTATCATCAACATCACTGCCAACCTCTCATCCACCGAGGACCTCTTAAGCTTCCTGCAGGTCCAGCTTGAAAGCATTAAGAACAGCACGCCCACAATGGTGATGTTTGGCTGCGACATGGAGAGTATCCGGCGGATTTTTGAAATTACCACCCAGTTTGGGGTAATGCCCCCTGAGCTTCATTGGGTGCTGGGGGATTCACAGAATGTTGAGGAGTTGAGGACAGAAGGTCTTCCCTTGGGGCTCATTGCTCATGGGAAAACAACGCAATCAGTCTTTGAGTACTATGTGCAAGATGCCATGGAGTTGGTCGCAAGAGCTGTAGCCACAGCCACCATGATCCAGCCAGAACTTGCCCTCATTCCCAGCACAATGAACTGCATGGACGTGGAGACTACAAATCTCACTTCAGGACAGTATCTGTCAAGGTAGGATGCAAGATCTGGGTTACATCCCCCTTCACAGGGCTGGGACAGGAAGTAAAATTTTCCTATCTCTTGCAAAAATCTTGATTCTGAGTGACTCTAAACTCTAATGTTTCTGACAGGTTTTCAGATCATGTAAGGTTAGTATGTCATGGTCTGTCATCTGGAATTTGATCTATAGACTTTTAGCGCATGGTGTATAGCGGGAACATTCAGTCCTGCTTTTAAATCCCAGCTTAGTCCCCTACTAGCTGTATGTTCTTGGCATGTTATTTAACAACTCTGAGCCTCAGTTTTCTAGTTAGTAAACTGGGATAATATTGAATAGCTTAATATTATAATAAAGATACCATAAACTTACATATGAGAAGTACCTAACACTGTGGCTCAGCTCGTAGTAGATGCATAACAAACATTTCTATCCTGCCCACACTTTCCTGTGTCAACAGACTTGGACGAATCTCTCTAAATCACAGAGAAAAAAATTAATCAAGCAGAAAATAGACTTTTCTCTCTCCTCCCAGGCCTTGATGCTTAAGACAGTATAAAGTAGCAGTTAAAGGCATAGATCCCGGAGCCAGACTCTGAACTTGAATGTTGACTCTGCCACTTACTACTTGCGTGACTTGGTCAGGTTACCTAACTTCCCTAAGCCCTGGTTTGCTATGTTATATATTTATTTATGTAATCAATAGATTCTACTGTCCATGGAGACATTGTGATAGATACATAGGTAGATGGGTAGATACATGCATGCATATAAAATATATGCATACACAGAAAGCTAGAATAAACTAAGAGTTTCTACAAGAGTATCATACATATATATGATTTTTTTTAATTTAGGCATTTTTCCTCCCCACTTCCTCAATCTGGCTCAGAAGCTAAAATGAAAAAGCCCATTTAAATTAAAGAATACCCCATTTTATAGAAATATTTTTCATGATTTCCCCAAAGGAGAATATCCTTAAAGGATTTTTTACAGTGGCCTAATTTTTTTTCTGGAAAGGATCACCTATGGTCAGAGAGGCCAAATCAGAAAACCATGGCTCTCTCAGAGGTGAATGCTTGGCTCTGGTCTGGGCCCCATTTTTAGGCAATTCTCTTGGAACAGGGACATCTGACAACTTTGAGGAACTCAAGGCAAAATCATAGTATCCTACCTTTCAGAAAGACATGATTATTTGATGAAAAGTCAGGGACTCCTAAGCATTTTACATTTAAGTTTACATATGTGGATTGAGCACCTACTAATTGCAAAGCGGCATGCTAAATACCATATATATGGCAGAGTTTAAGCACAGCCTATATATATATACTCCCTAAAGAATGTTGTTAATAAAAGAAATCATTCAAACTGTACTTATTAGAAAAATTTTAATGATAAAATTAGATGTTTACCATAATCTGATCTTTCCATTTTTTTTCTATATCACAATTTCAATTCCCACAAGATGGAATTCTATGAATATTTTTATTTTATAGCTGCTGTCCAGATTTAATCTACTGTTTTTGAACTAGCACATAATTGAGGCTCAGGATTTTATCTAGGATAAGAAACATTTTCCTTCATAACAAAAATATAAGCAAAGTTTTTATTTGTCTTTCAGAATAGTCATTATTTTGAAAAGACAACTGTAAACAGCAGGCAGGAAAAACTGCTGGTGGAAACTACATTAAATATTTAACATTTTTCTGTCTCATATAAAATGGAGAGGCTAGGAAAAATGATTCTGTTTGGATTCTAAAAATGTTTAAAAACGTCAGGGAGAAATATTTGTTGACATGCGTTATATATGCTTTTGGGGTTAATTTTATCAAGATCAAACTGATCTTTCTGGCTTCTAAAGATTTAATTTATATTAAGGTTGTGTGCCTCCTTCCGCAAGGATCCCATGGCACTTTGCACATGAAATCATGTACAAATCATCATTATTTGCCTGCACCTGACTTGTGAGCCAAAATATAAATTTTTTAAGTGGAAATATTATTATTCAGCCTAGTTTAATACCTAGGATATAGTCACCACTTAATAGACATTTATTGAACTTGATATAGAAAGAAGGAAAGGATTTTCTATTACAATGGGTTGGCCAAGAAGTTCATTTGTGTTTTTCCATAAGATGTTCTAGTAGCACGTAGTTGTCTTTAACTTCAGTCAAAACAGTTTTGTTAGATTGTATTGTGACAGCTGTCATATCAGCATGCATTTTTTAAAGATTATCAAAATTGGTGAATTTTTGTGTAGCCATTTTAATATTGAAGATGGAAGAAAATATGCAACATTTTCAGCATATTATGCTTTATTATTTCAAGAAAGGTAAAAATACAACTGAAATGCAGGAAAAAAAAGATTTGTGCAGTGTATGGAGAAGGTGCTTTGATTGATGGAATGCGTCAAAAGTGGTTTGCAAAGTTTCGTGCTGGAGATTTCTCCCTGGATTGTGCTCCAAGATTGGGTAGACCAGTTGAAGTTGATAGTGATCAAATTGAGTACAATCAACATTATAGCATGGGGAAGTTAGCTGATATACTCAAAAACTCAATAAAGTTATTAGTGAAAATGAAAAACATGTCTTTCATTTTATGGAAAAAAACTAAATGGACTTTTTGGCCAAGCTAATATTTACATCCTACATCAAATGTAGCTGTAGAAGAAAACCAAGTGGTTGACATAAATAAAAATTTGTCTAAATTAAAAACATAGTTGTTTTTTAACTTACCTATATATCATCTAGTTTTCTTCTATTTTGTTTTGTTTTCATGAAATATCAGGTTAGTGAATAACCTTTGTTCTTGTGGCTTTTTCCACCTGTTTACTCCACAAACTATAAAAGCTACAAACGAAGATTGTTGGGGGGGGGGCGGGGGGGTGGAGGCAGCAATTTACAATGCATATGGGTCAGTGATAGTATTTTCATCTCCATGGATGTGTTCGAGAATGAACTTAAAGAACTTCAGAAAATATGCCCAGACCTTCTTAATCTCCTTGGTAATACAATCAAAGAGAAAGTTTCAAAGTGTTCAGGAAAGGGTCAGAGGAAGGAAGTGAGCAGTCTTTATAATGAATAACTGAAAAGCTGCCTTAAGGTATAAAACAGCTGTGAATTTTTCATCATTCTTATTTATTTCATTGAACACAGTCTTTTACAAAGTTTGTTATTCTCAGTCCATAAGTCACATCTGCAGATACTAATTTTCTTAATTGTTCCTGAATTTTGTGACGCTGACCCCTCTTCCTCCCTGCATAATGCAAGTCCTGAGGATAATGAGCCGTGAAGAGCGAGTGTCAAAGTTATGCAAGCTTTCATTTCTCACACAGTCATTTTCAGTTTGGGCTGACAGAATTGTTAACATTTTTAAATGTTAATGAAATCACCAAAAGCATGGCTTTTTCAGCCTCACTTTTTAGACTAGAAAAATCATTTCTCATGGCAGACTACACAGGCGTAATTACAGGTATGAAGGATTTCATTCTTCCTGGGTCTCCACAAGCCAGAGCAAATGTCATCACAACTAAATGTAGACAAAACCACTTGGGGGAGGGGGTCAAGTTCATAGCATGATCTTTAATAATTTATTTCCAAATTGTTTGATTAGATATGAATTATTTGAAGCCATGAAATCTGATTGGTTATTTGGTAATGACTCCATAAATACATAAGCATGGATTTTTTTTGTAGCTGGTGACTATTTGTTCAGCTAGGTGAGGTAGACAGAATGAAGACTCACATGGTACCGTTTTGTAGCTGACAGCCTAGCACATGAAGTTGAAAAGTAGGTAGTTATAAAACAAAGGGATACGTGGTTTTTAAAATAGAGATATCTTCAGATACACAGAGGAGGAAATAATTAACTCTCCTTTGAGATTTGGTGGGGAAACACTGGAATTGGATCTTGATAAATGAATAGTTTTCTGGTTTGGAGCTAATTCACAGGCAATGCAAATTCACCAAGACCTGAAGAAGAATTTGAGTACAGTTGGAGCATAAATTGCATACAAAGAGGATTTGATGTGATTCTGGAAAAGCAGTTAATTTGAGAGCATGCCACACAGGGCTTTTATACCAAACTAAGGAGTTTGCATTTATATGCATACTGGATATCACCTGAATGACAGAACATTAGCCATGACATATTATAAAATCATAACCCTGTAACAAATTTATCGAATACAGTACTTCAGCATAAAAACTTTGCAGGTGATTTTTTTAAACTATTAGGATTTAAATTTTTTTTTCTTTCTGAAAATTGGTTTTAACCTCACCCACTTTTACTCCTTTATTGCATTCTAAAATTCTAAACACCAGACTCTGGGGAAAATGTATAGAGTTTGGGGATTTACCTGCTGACCCTAGGATTAGGATTTGCCCATGTTTATCTGAAGGCCATGGATGCTAATGAATCTATTATTCCTAGAGAAAGAGCTCCCTGGGTTACTCCCAGCTCATTCAAAGGCAATTATCCTTTAAAACACGGGTGTCCAAGGCATGTGTTCCATAGGCCGCTTGCGGCCCAGGATGGCTATGAATGTGACCCAACACAAAATCGTAAATTTCCTTAAAACTTTATGAGATTTTTTTGTGATTATGTGTTGGAATATATTTAATGTGTGGCCCAAGACAACTCTTCTTCTAGTGTGGCCCAGAGACCCCAAAAGGTTGGACACCCCGGCTTTAAGACTGTCAAGAGTCTCCACACTGATAGGCATGCTGTTTGCCTTGGCCTAAGAAGTC